>PVJS01013226.1:0-42440 GCA_004027185.1 Glis glis | reverse complement strand
GTTCGCGGCCAGCCTCAGCTCGCTCTCTGTCTCTCCCTGTCTGTCTGTCTGTCTGTCTGTGTCTCTCTTTCTCTACTTAGTGAGGCTTCCGCAACTTCGTGAGACCCGGTTTCAAAATAAAGTATAAAAAATTGGGCCAGGGGTGTAGCGCGGAGGTAGAATGCCCCTGGGTTCAATCCCCGGTCCGCAAAAAAAAAAATAAAAAAAAAAAAAAAAAAAAAAAAAAAAAAAAAAAAAAAAAAAAAAAAAAAAAAAAAAAAAAAAAAAAAAAAAAAAAAAAAAAAAAAAAAAAAAAAAAAAAAAAAAAATAATGATGAACCTGACCAGACAGGCTTCATCCTGGGACAAGGACCGTAAGAAATGGGGACACCCAAAGGTCATCGGGCGGCCCCAGGAGGCCGGGGAGCGCTTACTGAGCGGCCAGCCCGTCTCGCTCCAGCCCACTGGCAGTGGCAGATGTTTACAGGACGCAGGGCGCCGATGCCCAGAGCTCGTCAGTTGGCGGCACTGCCTGGAGGAGCAGGGCTGTCACTTCCGCGCTAGGGCTTGTCGCTTCCTTGGGCCAGCACCACTTCTAGAAGGTTCCACATTCCCCTTATCCTTTCACACTCTGCCCTGTAAGTCTGGCCACACCTCCGTTACCAGCCCTGAGCGGCCCCTCGCTCTCTCCCCTGAACTCAGCTTGCATGAAGGACCCGAGGCAGACAAGCTCTGGGCGTGTGCCGCAGGGACTCTCACAACAGCGGTCACACAGGTGACCTTCCCCTCAGCTAACAGACGGCTCCTGGCAGGCAGAGGTCACACAGCGCCTGGGTGGCCACCTGGGCCTTCCAGACACTGGGCCTCCACAGCTGCAGGTCTCTATCACTCTCCTGTCACCCTCCCTGTCCCCCTCCACCACCCCAGCTGAATGGGTCTAAAGGATTAAAGCCAGCTCAGGTCTAAAAGGATACTACCACACTCGGCGACACTTCCCGCAGGTGAAGGGACACCTCTGACATTACTCTCTACTCTACTCCCCCACCTCTGGCTTTGACAAAACGAGAACACCAACTTGTATGATTTGCATTAATAAATGACACCGAAGCTTTAAAATGGGGAGGTTTTCTTGGTCTGGTGGCTTAGGAAATGTTCCAGTCTAGGAGCGCTACCGGAGGAGGGTGGGCCTGCTTGAGTCCTCTGAGAAGCCCAGGGCAGGGGATATAAGCAGCTCACCAACATCCACGGTGCCGCCGTACAAACGGACAGAATGCCACGTTCCGAGCAGTGCCGGGGCGTGGGGTGGGGGCAGCAGTCTAAGCTTCCACAGTGCTCTCTTTTAAATGCTCCATTTGACATTATAGATGCGGCACTGATGTACAAGGGCTTCCTGACCTCAGAAATGTAACTTCTCTAAAAAGAGGAGTTCACAAGCGGTTACTTGTGCCTCCACCTCTCCCCGCCAGCAGGCGCCTCCCTGCGCACCCTGCCCCCAGAGGCCCACTCCAAACACCCAGGGGTGCCGGAGGGCCAGGGGACGGGGCCTGGGAAGGCCTGCCCCACATTCACACGTCAAGGCTACTCGGTGCCCCGCGGGACTCAACACGTCCTGGCTGATTTGGGTCACAGTCGGGAGGTGGGGCGGGACGAGGGAGGAAAGAAGGGCCGCAGCGGATGCGCCGGCCGCTCCCCGCGAGGAGCAGCCTTGCTTCACAAGGCTTTCCGGCTTCACTGAATTGTCATCTCTACAGAGCAAGCAAAGTATGATGTTCAAAATCATTCTACGGCCTAAACCGTATTAGACTGATAAGCTGATAGGAAACGAGGAAATGAAAATGAGGATGAAAGACAAAGCAAAACAAGAAACTGAAGACTTTTAAACTTCAGGCTGGAGAAAATTAATTAAAAAGAGTCTGCTTTATCCTTTTTCCCAGCTACTCATGGTCTTTTGGTCACATAACATTAAGTGGTTTGCAAGAGGCTCAATTAATTACTAAACCACTTTCATAATTTTTTTTTCCATAAAGATGCCAAAAGCCAGGAGGAATTTTAAGTGATTTTCACACCGGTTCACATACTCTAACGATGCTTTTTCGGGAACGAGGCCCGCGGTGGGGATTCTGATGGCTCTCTGGACTGGGAAGCCTGGCCCCGTGCTGACCCCCTGAGATCTGCCACCAAGGGGCTTGACGCGGAGGGAATCAGCACAGGTCCAGGCCCCCCTCCAGCCTCAGCTCCGCCGCCGTCCACAGACCCGAGCAGCTGAATGCTGACTCCGAGCTCTCGTTCCCAGGAGCACCGTTTCACGCCTCCCAGGAAAGACTCCTGCTGCAACCAAATGCAATCTTTAAAGAAAGATTTTTTTTATTCCTTTCTTTGCTTTTTGGTTCATTAAAAATCTGAGCTTGTAAGCAATGTGGCAGATTTTGTTTGAGGTGCAAACAGTCTAAAACTCTTAAGTTGACATTAAAACAAATCCACACAATCTGTTTACCTGGGTAAGGATGTAACTCCTTTGGGCTTCTTCCATCTTTATCAAACTAGCATTGATGTAGTCGTTATCTTCTTGATGTAATTTAATCCGACTATGGTCAACTGGAGGGCAAACCAGAATTCGGGTTAATCTAAGGGTTGAAATGTCTACACACCATGTATGTCTCTATCACGCTGAACTACATGATGTGAAACTACAATGCACTAATGAAAGGGATATTTAAAAAAAAAGGACAATAAGAAATGTCTACACATGGAGAAGCCCGTGGCATGGCTGGGTGCACAATGTCTGGGGCCTCACTGCTATGTGGGGTCACTGGTATTTTCAGAAAAGTTTCTCTGTAATGCTGTAATGCTTGAAAATTAACACTGAATAGAACAGCAATAAACTACAGCAATCCCCAGATTATGTCCTATTTGAGAAGTCCACTACCTTCTTATAATACGCATTGCTTTCCCCAAACTTGGCAGGTCACAGCGGGGCCATCAAGGGATGTGTTTTCTGATGTGTAACAAACTTTTATAGGGTTAGAAAAACTAAAGTGGCTTTAACATTTAAAAGGGAACAAAATTCACCAAAAATTCCAGCCAGCCCCCTAGCTGTAGCTGGCATGAGCTACAGCAGGTGGGGTTAGGAGGGCGCCTCGTCCTAACCTGTGTCCAGTGGTTTGAAGAATAAATGACGTAAGTACACAGCAGCGTGAAAAGCCCTATCTTGAATTCCTTTCCAAGTTTACTTAAGTTCGAATATCATGCATTGAAATGATTCAAAATCTTTCAAATGACATGATCAAAGACATTTAAAAAGATGTTCTTTTCGGTGATATCTGGGATTGAACCTAGGTGTGTTCTACCTCCAAGCTACACCCCTAGACCTATTGTATTTTTTATTTTGAAACATGGTCTTGCTAAATTACTGCATGCTGGCCCTGAACCCACAATCTTCCTGCCTCAGTCTCTGAAGTACTTGGGATTTCGGGCACGTACTGTGTCTGGCTTAAAAGAGAAATTAATAGCCAGGCGTGGTGGCACACGCTTGTAATCCCAGTACTTGGGAGGCGGAGACAGGAGGATCCGGGTTCGCGGCCAGCCTCAGCTATTTAGTGAGGCCCCCCGCAACTTAGTGAGACCCTGTTTCAAAATAAAGAATAAAAAAAAATGGGCTGGGGTGTAGCTCGGAGGTAGAATGCCCCTGGGTTCAATCCCTAGTACCGCCAAAAAAAAAAAAAGAGAGAAATTAACTGGGGAAAATAAAACTCCAAACCCCAAACCCTGCAAGAATATAGAATGTAACCACTGGATTCATCTTTAGAAGTAGGCTCGTTTGGAAGTTCTGCTCTGGGTTATTTAAAACAAAGCCACTTTTTCTTCTCTAATCATTACATTGTCACAAAAGCAGCATTTTCCCAGGGCCGCTGTCCTTGCCAGGCTGGCTAACAAGTGCAGGTGGGTACTTCTATTTCTGGCACAGCATGAGAGACAGTGAACCCAGAGGAGCACCCGTAAATAGCACCTTCCCCCCGAGACCAACAGGAAAAGGAGAAGTCACTGGGCATACGTGTTTGGGGCTCTTGTTCTAAAGCGGGGTTCCAAAGAGGGCTGCTTTGAGAAGTTGGAACACTTTCTCATCAGAGGTGAATACAAACTGAGATACTGGGGTGATTTTTTTAAGTGGATCATGGAGATAAAAGATCTAAAAAAAAAAGTGTGACTGGCACTGGTGGGTTCAAACAGGACCGGGTGACCTTGGGCAAACGGCTAGTCCTCTGAGCCTGGTTTTTAACGTGCCAAATGCAAGATAACAAGAGGGCTGCGGAAAGAGCCGAGCTCAGCAGCTGGCCAGGCGAGTGCTCTTGTCACACCAGCGCTACGAGTCAGGCAGCAGGTCGCCTCCCTCCTGGGATCGTCCCCCTTCTTCCCCATAATGTGAGCAGCTATGGACTCTTCCTATGGTAGGGTAGGAGTGGGGAGAAAAAGAAAGATCTGAGGAATGAGATTGGGGGTGGAAAAGTTTGGGAATTGTTTCCCAGGAAGAATACTTTAAATGCTGTAAGACTGGCTCATAAAACCACTGAGATGCAAAATGAGAGAAAAAAAGTAGCAAATGTATATTGCAGACATTATTCCCCAACTCAGAGCAAGGATGCAAAAGCTGGCAACCCGGCACCTTCACACTGGGCGAGGGGTGAACGGCGGCTGCCGTGTCACGCGGGGACCAGCTGTCTGGACGCTTTGGGCCAGGACTTCACAGCAGCGTCACCAAGCTTCTATGTTCTTTATTTTATTTTGGTGCTGGGGATTAAACCCAGGGGCATTCTACCTCCGAGCTACACCCCAGCACTTATTATTTATTTTTTAATTTTGAAACAGGGTCTTGCTAAGTTACTGTGTTGCTGGCTTCAAACCTACCATCCTCCTGTCTCAGAGTACTGAGATTACAGGAGTGTGCCACCATGCCTGGCTCTTGTTGTTGTTTGGTGCTGGGGATTGAACCAGGAACATTTTACCTCTAAGCTAAACCCCCAGCCCTTTTTATTTTGAAATAGGGTCTTGCTAAATTACTGAGGCTGGCCTTGAACCTGCAATCCTGTCTCAGCCTCCCAAGCACTGGGATTACAAGTGTGTGCCGCCACGCCTGCCTTGTTTGCTTTTTAAATAAATACCTATGTGGTGCCTCAGTCTAGAGGTGCTAAGTCAAAAGCACCAGGTGTTGGGAGCAATCACGTGTCCCCTGAAGACCTGGCACTGTACTTCAGATGGTCTGGCAGCGACTGTCTCCGCCTCAGCCAATATTTACTGAGCACTTCTGCGCGGAGCGAGGCGCCCGGCTAAGTGGCCTGTGTTGTCTCATTTCACCTTCGCACACACCCACCAGGCAAGTGTGACTCCTATTTTATGGACAATCAGAGAAGAGAACAATCTGCCCAAGCCACAGCTCTAAGCGGCAGAGCTGGATGCGAACCAGGCAGGGAACCAGGGTGGCGGCGGAGAGGCCCACGGTCCGCATGGTTCCAGGCCCATCTTTCGTTGACGGTTCTACAGACCCTGGGGAGTCAGAGCCCTCGCGAAGGCAGCAAAGTTCCGGTCTTGAACTCAGTTCTAGTTTTACTTGTTTGTCACAAACTCTAATATGCTCAGTTATTTACTTTTAAGATATTAGCAGATTGAGAGCCGCTAGCTCAGAAAGGAGGCTGTGAGGCCAGAGGCACGCTGATGATCCTGAGTGAGGGCTGAGGACAGGAGAGGACTGGCGGAGGTGCAGGCGTGGTGGGGACTGACCCACACAGAGCTGACCTGCGCACTGAGTGCAGGGAGCCACGCCCCCGTCCGATGCCCGCTGAGGACAGGAGAGGACTGGCGGAGGTGGCAGGTGTGGTGGGGACTGACCCCCACAGAGCTGACCTGCGCACTGAGTGCAGGGAGCCACGCCCCCGTCCGATGCCCGCTGGGGCATCACCATCCTGCACACGATGCTGGGGCTGATGAAACACTGCTGAGTTACCCAGAAAAGCTACAGTAGGCCTGCTACACTCAGCTGTGGCTGGCAGGAACGTGACTCATCACAAAACAGTCAGGGCTTTAAA
Source organism: Glis glis (assembly GCA_004027185.1). Classification (NCBI taxonomy): domain Eukaryota; kingdom Metazoa; phylum Chordata; class Mammalia; order Rodentia; family Gliridae; genus Glis; species Glis glis. The sequence goes on along the minus strand of PVJS01013226.1, from coordinate 36,384 downwards.
AAAGAAAAGGGAGGGGGGCTTTGATCTTTGTTGAATTTTCCAGAAACTGAAACCTGACTCCTTCTACAATGGTAGAAAAATGACCCATTACTTTAAATCTCTAATGCCCTTATTACAGCAATGATCAAGTCATAAACCTCTAGTTGCTACTGATTTACTGCCAAACGCTGGGCTGAAGAGTCCTGAGCACGAGGCTGCAGCTGAGGAAGAGGCCTGGTGGGCCGAGTGGATACTTACAGGGACTGACGTCGCGGTACCTGTTGCGGTTTTTATTCTTGGGAAGCTTGGCCACTCTACACGGGAAGTCACTGGCCTCAAGTCGGATGTCCTGCAAAAAAGGATCAAGAGTTCTACTTTGAAGTCTCTGGCATCAGGCAGTCATTCAGACATTTAACTGAGCACCGGCTCTGTGCCAGGCTCAGAGGGCAGAGGCTGACATCAAAGAGGCCGGGCAGTGTGGGAGGGCGAGGTGATAATTCTGAGGTGTGTGCAAGGTCTCAGCCTGGGTTGGAGGCAGCGACGGGGGATGGAAGCTAGAGGGTTGAGGACAGAGGCAGAGACAGAAGGGGGGCGCGGCTCACTCAGGAATACCCCACACGGCAAAGGCAAGCAGGCTGAGGAGCCGTCCTACGCCAAGAACAGTGCGTGGGCAGCAGGGGAACGACAGACGGCCGGAGGACATGGGTGGGCAGGCCACAGCTTCAAGAGTCTGCGATGCCAGGCCTGGAAGTTACAACTGGAACCTTTTGCAAAGGGAAACTTGGGCCAGCCAACTATCCACCTGCTCTCCCAGGAGGAGGCAAACAAATCCCACCGCCCTGGACTAACAGAACCCCTCGTCTGCCTCCCACTAGGCACATCAACGCGTCTTACTCTGCTCTCTCCTAAAACACCAGTATAATCACAGGCAACAATCTTTTTAAAGACAAGCACACCCAACAATGTGAATGTTTACTGTCACAAAACTGTTCATCTAAAAATGGTTAAAATGATAAGTTGTAGGTTTTGTAGATTCTACCACAATTAAAAAGACAAACCCACAAGGGGAGAACAGGAGAAGAGACAACGGCAACCGAATTCTGGAAGCTGGAAATCAGACTGTTCAGTAGCTTGGAAGATCTGAGAAGACAATTCTAAACCAGCAGCAGGGAAGCTGAGAACGGTCCAGATCCCCCCCCGGACTCTGCTCAGGAAGTACTGCCACGCTGCAAGGAGGAGAGGGGCTCCTGGCGCGGGCGGGGCTGTGTGGGAAGGGCTACATGCCACCTCGCCCCTTCCCAGCTGCAGGGCCAATTCACACTTCTGCAGAAATCTGGAGATCTGCTTTCTGTTAAACATGAATCAGAAGGTCTCTGGCCTGGAGCTGGGCTGGCATAGTGGAAAGTGTAAATGTTCCACCCAAAACATGGTGTGATGATGTACAAGCGGAACACCAGAACCTCCAGCCGTCTTGCCTGATTAAACACTCACACTGCAAGCCGGGCGTGGTGGTGCATGCTTGTAATCTCAGTACTTGGGAGGATGACACAGGAGGATCGCAACTTCTGAGGCCTTTTGCAACTTAGCGAGACCCTGTTTCAAAATAAAGAATAAAAAAATAGGGCTCGGGTGGAGCTCAGAGGTAGAATGCCCCTGGGTTCAATCCCCAGTACCACAAAACACACACACACACACACACACACACACACACACACACACACACACCCTCCAGGCAGGAAGCAGAATGCTCTCTAGATGATCTGATCAGACAAGAGGAAAGACCAAAAGATACCACACCAGCTATCTCAAGGTGGGCGTGCAACTCACAGCCCACTCAAGGCTCAGTAACCAGAACTATGTCCACAGGCGCTTACACCTGCTCGGGGCTCTCCACCTGCCTGCAAGCCACTACTTTCCATCACGCGTGGACACCACTGGTGACAAGATGCAACAGGAAGGTCTTGAACAGAAACAAAAACCCCTTAGATGAGACAAACTGTAGAGAATAGGAAGATTTAAAATATTCATTACTCTATGCTCAGAAAGATTAAAAAAAGACCTTGTATCTATAAATTAGGAACCGAATGCTATATAAACAAAAATGTCTCTTGGAACTTAAAAACAAGATAGCAAAATGACAAGTTCAGCTGAAGAGTCAGATAAACGTACAAGAAATCCCTCCAGAAAATAAAGATAAAAATAAATAAGTAAGCCAAAATAAAAATACAAGGAAACATCAGAACAATTTCAAGGCAATTCCCAGGTAATCAAGAACTCATCATATGATAAAAATAGACCCATTCTAAGGCACATTAATGTGCAATTCCAGAATCCTGTGGACAAAGAGAATATTCAAAGTTTCTGAGAAGAAAAAAAAGTTTACTTTCAAAGGAAAAGATAATTAGAATGGCTTGACTTTGCAAGAACACTGAAAGATGGCCTACTATGGAGCAACACCTTCATGATTAAGAAAAATGATTTCCAATTTAGAATTCTCTACCCAGCTCAACAGTCATCAAATGAGAAGGGACAATAAAAACATTCCCTGACAAGCAGGGCCTCACAAACACTACCACCCACATTCCCTTTCTCAGCATGCTTCCACCTGAGTGAAGAAATAACCAAGAAAGAGGACCCATGGCGATAAAAATTAATATAACATAAGAATGGGGACAAAAACATTTCCACAACAACTATGGAAACTGACAATTTTCTACCAGTTTGACTCAAGAGAGAGCAGTGTCAACAACGTGCCTTCTTCTACCATATTAACCATGACCTAATGAGACTACTAGAAAGAAATGAGAAGACCTGAAATCCAGGAAGTAGGGGATTTCAACTGAGAAGACATGAAAAGAAAGTCTCAAGATTACTGCAGTGTAAAACAGACCAACACCTACAGACCCAGACAAAGAGGATGGAGGTCTTCAAGAGGGATGTCCCCACAAAAACCGTGAGACTGAGAAAGTGCCTCAACTGCTCTGCCTAGCACAACAGCCACCAGCCACAGGTGGCAAGTCTGCAGAGATGCTCTGCAAGTGTAAAATGCACACCGGAATTTGAAAACTTAGTACAAAAAAAGAATAAAATTATCTGCAGTGTTTCAAATTTTGATATGAATTTCTTTTTTCTTTCTTTTTTTTTTTATACTGGGAGTTGAACCCAGGGGCATTCTACCTCTGAGCTACACCCCCAGCCCTATTTTACTTTTTATTTTGAAACAGGGTCTCCTTAAATTGCCGAGGCTGGCCTTGAACTTGTGATCTCTTGCTTCAGCCTCCTGAGTAGCTGGGATTAAGGCCTCTGACACCACAGATGGCTGAAATCCATTTAATTATAGATGTCTGTCTCTCCTTTCAGTTCTCAATTTCTGCTTCATTTATATGGAAGTTTTGTTTTCAGGTGCATATGCATTTAGGATTGTATGTCTTCTTAATGGAGTGATCCCCTCATCATTATAAAACATTCTCAGTTTACTTCTCGTAATATCTCTTATTCTAAACTCTACTTTGATCTTTTGATTAGTGTGTGCACAGTGTATCTTTTTTTCTATCCTTTTACCTATCCTTAACATATCAATGTCATTATTTTTAAAGTGAAATTCTTATAGACAGCATATTATTTGGTCATGCTTTTTAAATCTAATCTGACAAACTTCATATTTATACCAATTACATTTAATACAATTACTGATAAAGTTGAATTAAAATCTATCTACCGTCTTGCTGGTAGTTTGGTTATTTTGTATTTGGTCCCTTTGATCTTTGTTCCTCTTTCCTCTTTTCCTTCTTTTGATTTGCTTTCTCCCCTCCTCCTTTCCGTCCCTTTCTTGGTATTCCATCTTACCTCCACCGTTGGCAGTTAGACTTATCTCTAATTTTTCAGTAATTCTACAGAGTTTACAAAATGCATTTAATTTATACAGTCAACCTTCTAATAATATCACACTTTACCAACAATGTAAGAAGAGTACAATTCTCTTCCCCCACTTATCCTTCGTGCTACTATTACCATATATTTAACTTTTATGTCCTAAATGCCACTGTATTTTCATTTATGCTTTAAAATATTATCTCTTAATTTTTATTTATTATTTTATTTATTTTTTTGCGGTACTGGGGATTGAACCCAGGGACATTCTACCTCCAAGCTATACCCTCAGCCCTATTTTTTTTTTATTCTTTATTTTGAAACAGGGTCTCACTAAGTTGCGGAGGGCCTCACTAAGTAGCTGAGGCTGGCCGTGAACCCGGATCCTCCTGTCTCAGCCTTCTCAGTTCTGGGATTACAAGCGTGCGCCACCACGCCTGGCATTAATTTTTAAAATGAGAAAAATGTATTTGACGTTAATTCACATATATGCCACTTTGGGTATTCCTCATTGAGTGTATAGATCCAAGTCTTCATATTTTGTTTCCCTTTTGCTTTAAGGACTACCTTTGATACATCTCTGCTAATCAGCTGGCCACAAATACTCTCAGCCTACCTCCCCTACCCCCCAAAAGTCTTTATTTTTACTTTATTTTTGAAAGAGTTTCACTGGATATATGGTGAGTTTTTTCAACATTTTCAAAACACCATTCCAAACCAAAAGGAAACAATGAACTTGCCATGAAACAGGTTCCCAGCAGCGTCCCCATAAACAAAAACACTGACCAAGTCAGAAACCCTTCAATATGTATCCTAACATCTCAGGGGTGGAGCACACCAAATTAGAAATCTTGCTAGTGGGAAATTAAATATACTAACGTGTAACAAACAGGCTATTTACCTCCCCGCTCTTTCCTTAACCCCTCCTCACTGGTGTTTCAAGAGCCTACTTGTTCTTGTTGGTGTAGATTTCAGAAACGTGATAGACTAAAACGTCCTCCGTAGTCGATGTCACACGTGTGTGCTCTCCTAGACCATAAGCCTGACACTATGCTCCAGAAGCAGGCTGCACAAACTATGTTTGGTCAAAGCTTACAGGTAAAGGGTTCAAATTTCATTATCATTTTACATGAGCATCAGACACCCAAGAAATCTGAATTGTCTCCATGATTCTCATTTTCATGAGAAAAAGCAAGTTCCTCCAAAGTGATGATTTAGCTGGGCCAGAAAGTTCATCAACACTCGCCGGGCGTGGTGGCGCACGCTTGTAATCCCACTACTTTGGGAGGCGGAGACCGGAGGATCCGGGTTCGCGGCCAGCCTCAGCTCGCTCTCGCTCTTTCTCTCTCTCTCTCTCTACTTAGTGAGGCCCTCCGCAACTTCGTGACACCCGGTTTCAAAATAAAGTATAAAAAATAGGGGGCCGGGGGTGTAGCGCGGAGGTAGAACGCCCCTGGGTTCAATCCCTGGTACCGCAAAAAAAAAAAAAAGAAAGTTCATCAATACTCGATCAGGTTCAGACAAAGCATCTGCTAGTCAGGAGATCTTAAGAGACAGGAAAGTGAGGGGCGGGGGACTCTGCGCCCTGAAGGGTTCCTGAGGGGACAGCTCCTGATTTCCCATCATCCTCCACTCACTCCATAACAGATGACCTGCCAGTGAATGAGAAGGGGAAACCTAGTAAAAAAAAAAAAAAAAAAAAAAACTCTAGGGACAGAATGCATTAGGGTCCAAGTGAATTAATTTTTACATTTATTTAGGAAAGCTCATTATCTACCATTCAAATATCTCCCAAATCTAATTAGGCAGAAAGCCAATCTTGGGAGACAAATTGACAATTTTTTACTTTGAGATTTCTATTTCTCTGGGAAATGCATACACATAAAAGGCAGTGCAACCTTGCAGAAATATTTTTGTATTTACTGAGCACTTTGTTAAGTGAAGCACAACAATATTCGCTTTAACAACCGTCTCTCCAGTTCCACAACTGGGTGAATGTCTGTTGTTTGCTTCATGGTAAAAGGCATTACTAGCCAGGTGTGGTGGCGCACACCTGTAATCCCAGTACTTGGGGGGCTGAGACAGGAGGATCGCAGGTTCAAGGAGAGCCTCAGCAACCTAGCGAAACCCTGTTTCAAAACAAAAAAGAAAATGGGAGTGTAGCTTGGAGGTGGAATGCCCCTGGGTTCAATCCCTACTAGTACCGCGCACACAAACAGAAAGGCATGACTCATTTAAAACCTCTTTGCCAAGGGCAGAGAAAACGTCCTGATAAGGGCTTGGACCCTCACTCTGTCACCTCCTAGCCAGCTCAGAGGAAGCACGCAATGTAACTTTGTTGCCTGACTTAAGGATGGTTCCGAAGGCTCTCCGAATGTGAGAGTCCTCAACCCTGCACCAACACTTCAATTTACAGCAGAATGCTCCTGGAAAGTGCGAGAAGAAGTAAATGTCGGACCCATCCCCACTGTCGCTATCACTGTAAAATGGAAGTTCTTGGAGTTTTTGTTTTATTTTTGCAGTTGGCTCACATGGCCTCCTGATAAGACAGTGACTAAAACATGGACTCAGAGCAGAAAGGATTACTCTTTTTTTTTTTTTTGCGGTACTGGGGATTAAACACAGAGGCATTCTACCTCTCTCCGAGCTACACCCCCAGCCCTATCTTTTGATTTTGATTTTGAAACAGGGTCTCACTACTTGCTGAGGCTGTCCTCGAACCTATGGTCCTCCTGTCTCAGTCTCCCACATACTGGGATTACAAGCATGCGCCACCACATCTGGCTAAGAACAAGTTACTTATGAATGGTTCTGACAGTGATCTTGTTAAGTCTAAAGGAAGGAAAAATTCCAATGGTACCTTTTTTTTATTGCAGTACCAGGGATTGAACCCAGGGGCATTCTATCTCCGGGCTATACCCCCAGCCCTATTTTTTATTCTTTATTTTGAAACAGGGTCTCACTAAGTTGCGGAGGCCTCACTAATTAGCTGAGGCTGGCTGCGAACCCGATCCTCCGGTCTCAGCCTCCCAAGTACTGGGATTACAAGCGTGCGCCACCACGCCCAGCTTCAATGGTACCTTTTACTTGCTAGAATTTTGGGGACTTTCATATTCTAAGGTCCCCCAACTCCCAAAGACCCATTCTACAAATGGTTGTTTAATTTGATTCGTTGGAGTTGTTACCTAATACTTTAGGGAAGCTACTGATCCTCAGAAATGGACAGGCAGAGCTAGACTGGTGGGAAATACAGAAGTATAATAAAGGCAATAATTCAAAATGCAGTAAGGGAACACTCAGGGTGTGCATTTCCTGGCACTCTCCCAGTAGTCCCTGCATAAGAATATACATATAAAAAGACCAGGCGTGGTGGTGCATGCCTGTAATCCCAGTACTCTGGAGGCTGAAACAGGAAGATCGCAGGTTTGAGACCAGCCTCAGGAACTTAGTGAGACCCTGTTTCAATTTTTTTGTGTGTGTGCATGGTACTGAGGATTGAACCCAGGGGCATTCTATCTCAGAGCTACACCCCCAGCCCTATTTTTTATTTTTATTTTGAAACAGGTCTCACTAGGTTGATGAGCTTCTTACTACTTACTGAGGCTGTTCTCGAACCTGTGATCCTCCTGTCTCAGCCTCCCAAGTACTAGGATTATAGGTGTGCGCAACCACGCCCGGCTGTGTTTCAAATTTTAAAAAAATAAAATAGGACTGGGGATATAGCTCGGAGGTAGAATGCCCCTGGGTTCAATCCCCAGTACCCCCCCCCACACAAACACACAAAGATACATACAGAAGTGGGAGCTTGTGTGGGGCTCACGTGAAATTTTAGAAATGAAATCCTTCAAAGTAACATGTATTGAACAAATTCTGTTAATCATAAATCACATTATAAATGAGAACATACAATTTCCGTATAACAAAATTTACTCTTGAGAAATATACAAGCTGGGCATGGTAGCACATGCTTGTAATCCCAGTACTTGGGAGGCTGAGACAGGAGGATCACAGTTTCAAAGCCAGTCTCAGCAACTTAATGAGACACTGTTTCCAAATAAAAAATAAAATAGGGCTGAGGGTGTAGCTCAGAGGTAGAATGCCCCTGGGCTCAATCCCCAGCCCCACAAAAAAGGAAAGAAGGAAGGAAGGAAGGAAGGAAGGAAGGAAGGAAGGAAATCATTAAGAGGTTAAATTTCTTTCAAATAAAAAGCAATACCATATGCTTCATACATGGAAGTTAATAGAACACTAGAATTTACTATGAAAACCTAGTTGGGGGTGGAGCTCTGTGGTAGGAACCTGCCTAACACACAGGGAGTAGGAAATTGAATGCTACTAAAGAGGAATGTAGAGCCGGGCATGGTGGCGCACGCTTGTCATCCCAGTACTTGGGAGACTGAGACCGGAGGATCCAGGTTCGTGGCCAGCCTCAGCTACTTAGTGAGGCCCTCCGCAACTTGGTGAGACCCTGTTTCAAAATAAAGAATAAAAAATAGGGCCGGGGGTGTAGCTCGGAGGTAGAACGCCCCTGGGTTCAATTCCCAGTACCGCAAAAAAAAAAAAAAAAAAAAAGAGGAATGTACCCAGGCCACAGCGTAGAGATGTGTGAGACATGGAGCCATTTAGACACACGGGGCAGACAGCGCAGCCCACACGCAGCCGTAAAATCAGCCCAGACAGGTGAGGGGAGGGAAAGCTGCAGAGAGAAAATAAAGGAGCGCCAGAGTAACTTATGTATTGTTTGGAAGCTTAACAGAGCTTTTAACATGGCCATTCACCTAATTTTTTAAAACTATGGTTATATAGCCATTCAAAATGCAAAACTCTAACCAGTCCTGGTGGCACAAGCCCGTAATCCCAGTACCTGGGAGGCTGAGACAAGAGGATCAAGGCCGGCATGGTAACTTAGCGAGACCTTGTTTTGAAATAAAATAGGGCTGGGGGTGTAGCTCAGAGGTAGAATCCCTCCCCCCAGGTTCATTCCAAGTACACACACACACACACACACACACACACACACACACAATGCAAAACCCTTGAAAATATAAAAGGGACCACTGACATTGGTAGCAGACCTAAGTCATTTATAAGAACAAGGCCACTTTCCATATTTGTGTTAAAAGCTATTTTTGATTCCCTAAGGTCTGGTGTAGTTCTAGAATTGAAAATGATCTTCCAGCTCCAGGAAGTGTCTCCTCTGGAAATGGAGCACCCACCTTTAAGAGAAACACTGTCATCAGCGGAAGCACATTGATATGGTGTCTATACTGAGAACCTTCATGCAGATAAAATGAATCTGGGTCTTAAACTGGAATTTAGAAACAGCATTCTGAGTTCATCAAAGCAAGCCATTGGCGCCTTCATTTATATTACTTATTCAGAGAATTAGGATAGTATCATTAACAAAGAGGTATAAAAATTGCTTTTTCAAGCGTCCCTGATTATAAGCCTTATTTTTACAGTCCTTAATAAAAGTGTGTTTTTGTTTTTTTAAATCACTTATGTTTTCTGTTAAATGCCATGAATTTCACCTTGGGCAGAAATCAATAGGCAGAAAATGAATCAGACTTCCAGTAATTGATGTCAATAAAACCTATTGGAACCAGTATCTCTTTAAATGCTGAGAACCACAAAACTATTCCTGTAAGAGAAGAGACTAAGAAATTAAATCTACTTTCACTTCTGTTCTGTTTACCTTCTGCTTTCCACAAGGACAGCTTAAGGTCTCCAGGCCCTGGGCTTGTGGCTGCTTGCGGGGGACAGTGGTACAGTTGACTAAGGACACTGAAATGGAAGGCTCAGGGCGTCCCTTACGGAGCCAGATCACCACCCACACGCTTCCTCCTCCATGGGTTCAGACGAACCCATGAGATGCTCCTGCTCTGAAATAAAAGAACCAGCCTTAGAAAACTGGCATGATGGTTTTGTGCATAACTTAGGAGTAGGAATGGGAGGAAAACAGAATGTCAAAATGAAAATGGCTTTCGTTAAGACTTTCTTGAGCAGTACTTGGGAGGCCGAGACAGGAGGATTACAGCTTCAAGACCAGCCTCAGCAACTTAGCAAGACTCTTTCAAAATAAAAAATAAAATTGGGCTGGGGTGTAACTCAGAGGTAGAATACCCCTGAGTTTAATCCTCAGCTTCATACACACACACAAAGATTTCTTGAGTATTCCAAGAGCAGTACAAGGTCAGGCTAACCAGAACCAAGGAAAGGCATGTGTATTACCATCATCACTCAGACAAAGCTCACTGAGTACTTTCTAGATGTGACATACTTTCCTTATTTCTCTTGGTGGTATTGGGGGTTGAACCCAGGGGTTGTTCTACCACTAAGCTACACCCCCAGCCAAATTTTTATTTTTTATTTTGTTTTTTTTTTGTTGTTTGTTTGGTTTTGGTACTGGGGATTGAACTCAGAGGCATTCTACCTCCGAGCTACACCCCCAGCCCTATTTTATTTTTATTTTGAAATAGGGTCTCTCTTGCTAGGTTGCTGAGTCTCACTAAATTGCTGAGGCTGGCTTCGAACCCGCAATCCTCCTGTCTCAGCCCCCAAGTACTGGGATTATATGCATGTGCCACCACGCCCAGCTTTATTTTTCAATTTGAAACAGGGTCTCGCTAAGTTACCTCACACTGGCCTTGAACCTGCCATACTCCTGTCTCAGCCTCCCAAGTATTGGGAGGTATTTGGAGATACCCTGGCCCATGCCCCCCCCCCACTCTCGCTCTCTCTCTTTTTTTGGTACTGGAGATTGAACCCAGGTGCATTCTACCTCTGAGCTACATCACCAGCCCTTTCTATTTTTTTTTTTTTTAATTTTGAAACAGGGTCTTGCTAGGTTGCTGAAGCTGGCCTTGAACCTGTGATACTCCTGTCTTGGCCTCCAAATACTAGAATTACCAGCATGCACCACCACCCCGTTTCTGATGTACTTTTTATATACCATTTGAGTGATCAAGGATGAAGAAGGAACAAAGAGTAAGACGACCAACACCCAAAAGCATTTGGATGACAGTTCTTCTGTGAGGCCACAAAAGTAGAACAACAGTCTAGGGAAGAGAGGAAGCAGGGAGCCAAGCCCTCTATATAGCTTTCTCCAGCATCTGGGTAATCTGGGTATACAGATCAATGAAGCAAGGTGTGAATTAGATTCAACATGAGTTCCTCCAATCCGTCCAAACATCGACTGGCCACTGACTACACGGCAGGCACTAAGATCTGAAGATGAGCCGAGGAGGCAGAAGTCGTGCCACCCTGGGACTTACGTTCCAGTGGGGAGACAGCCAGACAAACAGATGCTAGGCCCTGAGCTAGGCACTGTCACAGGCAGTCCTCACAAATAGATCATGGTCATTAAAGTTACAGAATGGCTTGTCCAGAACCAGTGGACATGGTACCTATGACCTCCCCTCCCTCCACGCAAAGCCAGGGAGCTGGTCGCCTTGTAAAGGCACAATGAACGGTTCAAGGGTCCTAGCCTCACTAAGTCATGGGGGCCTCGCTAATGAGCTGAGGCTGGCTGCGAACCTGCCATCCCATCTCAGCTTCCCAACATACTCTTACTTTATCTCTTGAAAGTTCATCTCTAGAGAGAAATATTTTCTGCAAATTTAAATTTATATCTTGATTGTTCTGTCTCAACATGTTGCAATAATAGACAATGATACAAGATATGTCTGTTCTTTCTAACAGCTGTTTATATGCACAGGAAGTGCAACTTCAGCACAGAAGTAGAACGTGGCTGGCAGGCGTGTGATGCCTGCTGGATGATGTGCATGTGGTGATTTATCTCTTTCTGTTTAATCTTTTGGAATATTAGTACTGTCAATCTGACTCAGATAAGCTCTTTACATATTTTAAAGCTGTCAACTCAGTTTTTGTTGGAAACCATTTTCCCAAGTTGTTTGCACATTTAAAAAACTTCACGTATAGGAAACTGAAGTGTGGGAGGATAGACAATCACAAAACTGTCAAGGCAGCAGTAACAATAGAGTTGCTACTGCTACTTGAGTGATTTTTAAATCTTATATTATTTCCCAATCTTCTACAGCAAATATGCATTACCCGTGTCATAAAAAAATTTAAAAGTAGTTTTTAAATTTTTATGTATTCCAACCTATTGACCCATTCCTCTGCAATTTCCCTTACTGGCCCATGCCAGTAATCCCAATACTTGAGAGGCTGAGACAGGAGGACTGTAGGTTTGAGGCCAGCCTCAGCAACTTAGCGAGAACCAGTTTCAAAATAAAAAATTAAAAGGGCTGCAGGTGTAGTTTGGAGATAGAATGCCCGTGGGCTCAATCCCCAGTATGGGGGGGGTGTTTTTTTCCATTTCGCTCAGCTGAAGGGTTCTCCTAGGCCCTGTCATTTCTGTGGTTATCACATAAGCTCAGAAGGCTGCCTCCTCCTCCTCTCTCTAGATTCAAACAGTAACAAAACGCATCAGAGCTCAGAACGCACACACTACTGCTTTTGATAGATGAACCCTTAAGGTTAGGTGGGGTTGTTTAAGAAGATGATGCAGAGCCGGGCCTGGTGGCACACACCTGTAATCCCAGTACTTGAGAGGCTGAGGCAGGAGGATCGCAGGTTTATGGCCAACGTCAGCAACTTAGTGAGACCTTGTTTCAAGCTAAAACAATTTTTTTTTTTTTTTTTTGCCGGTACTGGGGATTGAACCCAGGGGCATTTTACCTTTTTGTGGCCAGCCTCAGCTACTTAGTGAGGCCCTCCACGACTTAGTGAGACCCTGTATCAAAATAAAACAATTTTTAAAGAAAATTACAATTTACAATTAAAAATTACAAAACAATTTTTAAGAAAATCGGGGTGGGGTGTAGTTAAGAGGTAGAATGCTCCTGGGTTCAATCCCCAGCCCCACCAAAAAAAAAAAGATGATGCAGGCTTTGTGCATTCTTTGCAACTATTTAGCAAACTGAAGGCCAAGAGGAACACAAGAGATTAAAATGTAAGTAATTTGAAAAACCTACAATAGTACTGCTGTCCTTAAAATGGACATTGTTACTTTGTTCTTCTTTCTGGAAGAAAGAATGGGCAGAATGGCTCTCATACAAATATTTACCCCTACATTTATCTGGCATGTACTACTTTGTGTATAAACTTGTAGTAAAATACAAGAAAATATTTACTCTATTTTTTTTTTCTTGTGGTACTGGGGATTGAACCCAGGGTGATCTACCTCTGAGCTACACCCTCAATCCTATTTTATTTTTTATTTTGAAACAGGGACATGCTAAATTGCTGACGCTGGCCTCAAACCTGCAATCCTCCTGTCTCAGTCTCCCAAATACTGGAACTATAGAGTGCATTACCATGCCCAGCTACAAGAAAACACTTAAAAAATTAAATTGTTTCTGTCCCAGTGTTAATAAGGAGATCTTTAAAAAAAATGTGTGATAACTTATTGAGACCCTGTTTCAAAATAAAAAATGAAATGGGGCTGTGGGTGTGGCTCAAAGGTAGAACAACCCTGGGTTCAATTAAAAAACAAAAAAAGTTCTCCATGACAGTTACCTTACTTCTAACCTTATGTGAAACAAATTTTATTAAGTGTATTAAATTAAAAGGCTACATTCTGAGTAACTCCTTCAAATGCTGCCCAGCATAGAACAGTACACTCTCAACCCCTTAGTCTACTTACTGCCCCACCATGTCTAGTAAAAGGGGCTTTTCACGGTTCTGCCTCTTTGCCCCTTCTAGCCATCCGCCCGGGGCAACAGTGGCTTATCTTTTGGTCTTCCGCCTCTTAGAGCTAAATACATAAAAAATACATTTTCTACACAATGGAGGCAGGCAGTAAACCTTTGCTAATAACAGATGATCGATGTGTAGAAGCTTCCGAAAGCTGACAGATGCCAAATCCTTCCTTAAGAGGGTTTGCTCAATATCTCAATGCCCTGACTAAAGCTATAGAGGAACTAAAATCCATATAGACATGACTAGATACAGACCCAGGTCACACTATGCATAAACAACCTAGCGACTGCGGAGGTAAAAGCCTTTAAAGATATTACAGAACTAGCAACATGCTCTCCCTCCAAAGCTCAAAAGGACATCGACGTCAGGCTAGCAGGAAAATAAATCCCCAGGACCTACAAAAATCAAGATGAACAAAGAACTTTAGGAACACTAAATCTAATCATGTTTCATGCACTAGTAATTAATAAGCTTGGAAAAGTCACTATTAGGATGTATTTTCCTACTGTGTTAAATCAATCATCAAAAGATTACTCAGAGAAAACAGTAAAAAACTTCACTAAAGTATGTCGTTTAGAGGACAAGATAGTTAAAAAGCCAGAATTATAAAACTCTTGAAAGTAACTGGTTTTACTGCCCAAGTATATTCGTGTGTGTGTGTGTGTGTGTGTGTGTGTGTGTGTGTGTGTGCGCGCGGTACTGGGGGTGGAATCCAGGGGCATTCTACCTCTAAGCTATAGCCCCAGCCCTGTTTTTTTTTTTTTTTAATTTGGAAACAGGGTCTCACTAAGTTGTTGAGGCTGGCAGCGAACCTGTGATCCTCCTGTCTCAGCCTCCCAAGTACTTACAAGGGTGCCCTACCACGCCGGGCTCCCAGGTATATTCTTTAAGGCGATAAGATGCCAAAGCCAACCGGCCAGGTGTTGACAGGCTATGTCCTTGATGAGCTCCACTTGAGGGGAAAGAGCCCCTGTGGCCACGAATAGTGCTGAATAGAAAGTACTGATCAGAGAGGAAGTCCATTCGACAGGAAGAAAGGAAAGAAAGGCAGGAATTCAGAAGTCACCGAGGAGCAGCCCCATCTGGAGGAAGGAGAGCGATGCCAATGGCCTGTCGCCTGTCCTTGCAGACTCTGGCTGGCATCCACGGGAGGAAAACAGATCATACAGCCACATCCAAGCTGTGTTCCCAGCCCGTTCCGGCTCTGATGCTTAAAAGGAAACCTCAGCCACGAGGGCCGGGGTCGGCGAGCGGTGGCCCTTCTTCCCTGGAGTGGGCTTTTGCTGCTACACCGAAGGTCAGAAAGAAGAGAGCAAGCCCGTGCCACACCACGACGAGCTGCAGCGCAGGTCTGTGTGGCCAGGCCCCGAGGGGTGCGCCGGGCACATGTGCAGCCGCCAAGCTTCCTGCCTGGCTCAACAGGACTGGACAGGCTTTCCAGAAGAGAAAGGAGCCTCCCATGTCTCTCACAGAAGCAGGCCCTCACAGGCCCACTGGTTCACCCACCAGCGTCACTCCTGCCGCAGCGAGGACTGAGCGAGGGTGCTAGGCAGGTAGAAAGAGCCAAGGCAAAGGCTGGACCTGGACTAAGAAGACAGACGCAGCTGAGGATGACAGCAGCAAACAAGAACCAAAATAAGAGCTGCGCAAGCAAGTGCCAACGCGCAGACCCGCTCTGAGCTCGACTCCCTCTGACCTCTTCAACCAGGCGCAGGGTCACTGCTGCACTGAGTCATTTCCTGCCGTGATATCCAGGGACCGCCGGGTGTGAGAGGAGCGATTCTCGGAAGAATGCGCCTCTCCCCTCTGCTCCTCCTGAAGGAGGCGTCATCTCCTAGTGTGGCACATCCCTGGAGAAGGCCACATTCCACCTGCCATCAAGTCTAGGCTCCCCACTAGGGAAGGGGCAGGTCAGTGGCGGGGACATCAAGATTTTTACAGGGAGCCCAGAAGCACAGCTGGCACACCCCAGCCCAGCACACAGCGTTCCCTTGGCAGAAAGACCCACACTGCTCAGGCACGCCTGGAAGCGCTGTCTCAGTAGCTGCGGTGTCTAAAGAGCTCGCCATGCGGACCCGCTCCCAGAGCCTGGGTTCTGGAGCACCTGCAGGCAGAGGGGCACTTGGTCCAGCCCCTTGGCCCAGCAGCAGATGGTAGCGTCTGCTGTCCCTGAGGTTTCCCTCCTCCCTGAGACCAAACTAGAGGTGGTGTTGGCTCCTCTGATCTCGGAGCAACTAATGCTTTTCATTCTTAAAATATATATATTTGTTTTGATGCTAGAATTTATTTTGAAACAAATAAGAACTGGGGGAGAGGTGAATGACAGGTGGGAGGTACAGATGAAAGAAGATGAACCATGGGTTTGTGACTACTGAAGTGAGGGATGGATATTATGAGGAGTGCATTACATTGTTTTGGTCAGCACTCTCACTGTGGCGACCCAATAAACCTGACCACTCTCCTTAGAGGAAGGAAGATGTACTTGCTCACAGTTTGAGATGTCAGGCCGGGTCTGTGGAGCTCAGGGCACGGTTGCCGGAAGCGGAGACAGGGAGAGAGCAAGGCTCTGCTCTTACAGCATGGACACCCAGAGGCGAGAGAGAGAGAGAACAAGGGGATTCAAGGACACAAGCACAGTCCCCAAGACCACACCCCCAGGGACCTATCTCCTCCAGCCACATCTGCCTGTCTAGCTTAGCGCCCATTACAATGGGATTTATCTACTGATGAGATTACAACCCTTATGACTTCATCAAAAACTCAAAATTAATACATGAGCTCTGCAGAGGACATTCTATATCTGACCATAACATATACCAATCCCCCTACTTCTATATACATAACATATACCAATCCCCCTACTTCTATATATTTGAAAGTTTTCATAAAGGGGAGCCTTTTTTTTCTTGGTACTGGGGATTGAACCAAGGGGAGTCTTTTAAAGACATTTAAAGTAGGGGGATAAACTGGGCGTGGTGGCGCACGCTTGTAATCCTAGTACTTGGGAGGCTGAGACAGGAGGATCACAGGTTCACGGCCAGCCTCAGCTACTTAGTGAGGCCCCCTGCAACTTAGTGAGACCTTGTTTCAAAGTAAAGAATAAAAAATACAACTGGGGGTGTAGCTCGGAGGTAGAATGCTCCTGGGTTCAATCCCCAGTTCCACTAAATAAATAATTAAATAAATAATTAAATAAAGTAGGGGATGATATAATCTGATATATGTTTTGTGAGAGATCACTCGGCTTCACCATGCTGGCAAGATGGCGGAAGCAGTAGCGTTGTTCATGATCCCCACCAAGGTGCTGTGCAGTCCACACCACGCCCTGTGGGAACTCTCAGACAGCAACCAAAATGCTGTGCTGGGACGCAGCCCTGCACAGAGCAGAATCTTCTGGAAGAACAAACTGACCAGGATGTGAACAAAAGAGGCAAAGAAAGAACAGGCTGAGATAAAAGGTGGGATAGGAGGAAGCGCAGGGCAGGGGAGGCAGATCATGGAAAGTCCAAAGTCGTCTTTAAAATCACTTCACAAAGGCACTGCCAGGGAGTCTGAGAGCCCTGAGCTAGAAAATCCATCCTGACCCACCCCTTCCTTCCTAAAGCTACAGGGAGACCGCGCGCTTAAAAATGGGCAGCAGAAAAGGGAGGCTGAGTTCTCTACTGCATCGGAATAAGAACAAGGAAGAGAGAAAAACAACCTCCCTGAAGAAAATAAAGCAAGCTAGAGAGATGAGCCAAAGTGACGAAAACGAATGGGACAGGCTGAAAGAAACGAAGAGGATGAAAAAGAAACCAAGAAGATGACAGAAGTTGTAGGAGAACATAAAGCAGAATGAGAAAACAAAGAAACAAAGTGGCTGGAAAAAAGAAAGACTTAAAAACAGGTGAAAGAGATAAGGAAAATACTTAAAATAAAAAAATTACCATCAAGCCGGGCATGGTGGCACATGCTTGTAATCCCAGTACTTGGGAGGCTGAGACAGGAGGATGTCAGGTCCAAAGCCAGCCTCGGCAACTGAGGGAGGCTCTCAGCAACCTAGTGAGACCCTGTTTCCCAATAAGAAATAAAATCAGGCTGGGGGTGTAGCTTGGTGGTAGAATGCCTCTGGGTTCAATCCCCAGCACCACAAAAAAAACAAAAAACGGCCTAGAAGTGTCTATTCTACATGTTTCTCCAAATACATGCACATATAAGTAATGCGTTCTTGCTTATTTTCCTAAAGAAAGGATTGCACTATGCATATCACTGTCATATAACATTGTTACCCAGCAAATAACCTACCTGCATTTACTCATGTGTTTTTAACTGACTTGTCCAAGTCTATCAGTCACACTGGCAAACGATGATTGTCTCTCTCAACGGTTTAGCAAACCTCCAAAACCGAGTTAAAGATCATTTCAGCATTTTAATAGCCACGTGTGATAAACAGGGTCACCTGTTCAAGCAGCCCCCTCCATTCCTGTGTTGCTGTTTCATTACAAAGCCGCTGAGGAAGGTCGCAAGTACTCAGGTGTTGTCGCCAGAGAGCATTTACCATCCAGACGTATTCAAGGCAGAACGAGCTTCCTTCCTCACCACCTGCATCCTAGCCACGCACATCTAAATAATCTTTCTGCTCAGGTCTTTCCATTTCCTTGGCTAGAGTCCCTTGACAGGTTTATCTCCTGCTCTGAACATATTTCCAGCCTACTTTCTGGTCCATGTGCTCTCAGCAACCCCATGCCACCTGACGACCAGCTTCCCCCGTCCTCTTCCTGCTTTCTGAGCTTCAACTACTCTAAAACAGCTTCCTTTTTACTTTTCATGTCTATGGTTTTTTTCCTTTTCACACCATCCAACCAAAAACAGGGGGTGTTTTCTGATTATAAAAGTACTGTATTGGAGCCAGGAGTGGTGGCACATGCTTGTAATCCCAGTATACTTGGGAGGCTGAGACAGAAGGATCACAGGTTTGCGGCCAGCCTCAGCTACTTAGTGAGGCCCTCCGCAACTTAGTGAGACCCTGTTTCCAAATAAAGAATAAAAAATAGGGCTGGGGGTGGAGCCCGGAGGTAGAATGGCCCTGGGTTCAATCTCCAGTACCAAAAAAAGAAAGAAAGAAAGAAAAAGTACTATATTTTCACTTAGGAAATTCAAGCAACACAGGAAACCAAGAAGTATGTCAACTGACTGCACATGTACCCACCAGGGTGGAGAGCATCTCTTGGGGTATCTGTCCCACGGGGGGCAGTCAGTGGAGTCGGATGGTCTGTGACCCCCACCCCCCAGAACACGCTCCCTGGGAGTAGGAGGCAGATGCGACGCCTCCTTTGTTGCTGGCACTCTGCCTGTGTTTGCTTGAGGTTCAGGCAACTCTACGTTTGTGTCGCTGTCAGGCTTTTTTCGGACATCGTTGATACTTTGGTCCATTTCTAATGGCACTAAATGCTTCTCTCTTGGTTAGATGCCAACCGGAGTCCCTTTCAACAGCCAGGCCAGAAACTATCAAGCGGCTAACCCCCTAGCCTCTACGCACCCGGCGGGCTGGGAAGCACATCCGGACCGACTGTGGTCTTCCATCTCGGAGGCTTCCGCCAGGCTGCTCAGTTAGGCAACCGCGTCCGTCCAGGCTCAGAAGCAACTCTCCGCACGGGGAGACGCCGGGACTGTTCCAGGGGGACAATGGCACATCACATCTCCTCCCACAAAGGACACGATAGAAACACAGGACCCAAACCAGCTGGAGATGACTTTAATGGTCAGACCTGAGGGCTGACACCAGAGAAGGAAGAGGTTGGGATGTCCATTCAAGAATTAAGTCAGAAGGCTTGGCAATCACTTGACTATGAGGGTAAATTAAAGAGCCAAAGATTACTTCAGATTTCAAGATAGTGCAACCAAGGATAGATACAAGTATTAACTGGTAATGCCCACTGATTTTAAAATCACTCAATGCATTTCTCAATACAGAAAAAAAGTGCCTTGTGGTAAAAACAAAAATCAAGATAACAAGACAGATAAAGCAGTCCTCTACATTACAACATACATCCTCTATTCAAAAGCACCAGGAAACTGACAGAAAGCCATTGAGCACAAAGGAATGCTTCAGAAAATGTATAAAATCTTATGGGTATCATATGGTTTCATACCACTGCACGCTACTCTGGTGAAAAGGTCTTCTCTAAAAACTAATCTTTTGTGAGAAACAGCATCAGTGGGGGCGATGGTAACTCTAAAGGCCATCATTTCCTGCAGTGTGACACGACGGAGGGAGTGAGACTGAAACCCAGGTACAGTCTACAAAGCCGAGCACCTGGGATTCCAGGACCTCTGGCAGCAGCGTCAGCACGTGAAAACCCGCCCAGCACTCAGATTCAGAAACTAGCTAGAGAGCTTCTAAGAGGCTATGTAGTTACACCGGAGACTCTAATAAAATATTCAGTTATAGATCAGAGGCAAAAGCCTTGGTCAAAGCAAAAAGTGATAGCCAAGAAACAAAACAGGCCCATGCATGCCTGGGGACCCCAGAAGGAAATGAAAGGGGTTCACAAAGACAGCCAGGCACAAGAATTGTCCCTGGGAGATACCTGTCATTGCTCTCCAGCCTATTCATACCCCCGGGCACAAACCTCTCTGTGCACCCTTGAATCCAGCCTGTACCCAGAGACCAGGGGAGTCAAACTTAACTGAAGGTGAGGACAACCCCTTCCAGGGCCTGGGGTGCACGGGATGGGATCTACAAATACACACCCCACTCCCCCACGTGCCTGCTGCCCTCCAGACGGAACCCAGAGACCAAGGGAGTCAAACTTAACTGAAGTTGGGCGTGGTGGTGCACGCTTGTAATCCCAGTACCTGGGAGACTGAGACAGGAGGATCCGGGTTTGTGGCCAGCCTCAGCTACTTAGTCAGGCCCTCTGCAACTTAGTGAGACCCTGTTTCAAACTAAAGAATAAAAAAAAAAAAATAGGGCTGGGGGTGTAGCTTGGAGGTAGAATGCCCCTGGGTTTAGTCCCCAGTACCGCAAAAAAAACAAACAAACAAAAAAAAAAACAAACTTAACTGAAGGTGAGGACAACCCCTTCCAGGGCCTGGGGTGCACGGGACGGGATCTACAAATACACGTCCCACTCCCCCACGTGCCTGCTGCCCTCCAGACGGAACCCAGAATGTCTCCATTCATAAAATCACTATTGTGTGTGACATTTATTATATACAGTGATTACTGTACCTAATAACTATGGAGAATTACAATTATATTAATAGAAATACTGCAGGCATATTACAGATTTTATAGCTTCTACAGGCTAGCTTGGAACCCAACCACCCTTCACAACACCGATTCTACAGAAAAATAGGTCCAGAGTCCCAGGCAACCGACTCTGCAGCTTCTGAAGCGTGACACACTTGTGCATGAGGGACTGCCTGTACTTTCATGCTTGGTTACCATTCTGACCCTGTGCCAGCCAAAAAGGTCCATCTGCACATCATCCTGCAAACTGACCCAAATAAGGCTTAAGGGGACACTCTCAGTAACAAACGCAGCGCTTCAAAGCTAGGTGTCACAGGACACCCAGGACTGCGCACGGCTGTTACCCTAAGCCTCTCCGTTTAAAACAGATTATAGGAGGATATTTCAAAACAAACAAAAAAAGTGAAACTCAGGAACACAGGCTGTTTTTGCTTCATAGGCTTTGTGGTTAGTTGTTCAGCTGTTTACTGCCATCTCTCCAGCCTGCTGAAGCGCGTGCTTGCGTCTGCCGGCCGCCCTCTCCCACTGGCGCTGGCAGGTTACAGATGTCCCCTTCAGCACAGGGAGAAGGTAACGCCGGCAGGTTAGATACAGACGCAGCGGCTTGGTGCTAGCTTGCAGTTAGTCAAGCGTCACAAGGTACGCCTGCCATGCCTGCAGCCAACACCACAGGCCCTGGATCCTTATAGGGAAATGGCCCAAGATTCCACATGTCCGTAATTGCTAGTGGTCGCTGCGGCGGCCATGGGGGGGAGAGGCGGGTGAGGGGGAAGCCAGGAAGGGAAAAGCAGGACCAAGCGCCCGACCCGGGAGGGGACTGCACACAAGACACAATGATAGGCCCTGCGAGTCTGTCCCAGCCCAAGTGCTGGAATACAGTGCTCACTGCTTTCCAGGCAACCTACATCTTCCACGAGACTCCTGCCAGCAACTCTGTCTTTAAGCTTTAGTTCTACTTTGTTCTCAACTGTTCTACCTCTGGCCTTCAACCTGTTAAAAGACATGTGTTGGTGGGGCACGGTGGCACATGCCTACAATCCCAGTATTTAGAAGGCTGAGACAGGAGGATTGCAGGTTCAAAGCCAGCCTCAGCAACTTAGTGAGGCCCTGTTTCCAAATAAAGAAATAAATAAAATAGGGCTGGGGTGTAGCTCGGAGGCAGAGTGCCCTGGGTCCCATCCCCAGCACCACACGTGTCCTGGTCTGGGTTTAGAAGGTCTCCATGGGTTGAAGCAGGGTCCCCAGCGCAGGAAGGTTCAGAGGTGGGGCGGGGCTGGAGGACATGGTTGCTGGGGGCATGGCCTTGGGGACTAAATATGTCCCTGGTCCCTCCTCTCACTCTTTCTGCTTCCAGCCACCATGAGATGAGCTTAGCTCCCCCCACCATGCCCCGCTACCATGGTGTTTCTTCCTTGGAGCCGACCATGGACTGAACCTTTAAAACCGTGAGCCAAATAAGCCATCCTCCTCTAAGCTGTGCTTGTCACGTATTTTAGTTACAGTGACAGACAAGATGACCAAAGCAGGCATGTTTACGTTTGGAAACACTCTGTAACACTGGGGTTTAGAACCTCTGCTCCAACCAAGATGGGCAGAATTAACAGCCACTGAGCGCAGGGGTCGGGAGAGGAGATATCTATTCCACTTAAGCTCAGTTATTCTGATGAAAAGTGCTCTGAGGGTCCCAGCGAAGCAGCACAGCAGAGCAAAGGATGCTGGGCCAGGAAGAAAAGGATTCCCTTTCGGCCCCAGGTCTGCTCTGTGACTACTAATCATGTTGGATCTCCGTCCGCTTAAAAAACAATCCTTGCTCCAAGTTATTTACACAAGGGGTCTACTATTTAAAACAAGAACAGAAGCATGCTCTGCAAATTGTGAAATTAAGTGCCTTTATTCAATTACCTTCACACGAAAATTCCAGTTAAAAGACAAACCTTAAAAAAAATCAGCTGCAGTAAGAAGGCCAAACCAACCCCAAATAACCCTTTTCCACAAGAACAGACACGCCACTCCGCTTCCCGCTACAAAGCCAAGCTCGCCTCGGCAAGACAAGGCTTTAGGTTTATTTTTACGCCTTCCCTCCTCTTCTCCATTCAAATAATACCACTCATTTCGTAAGGTCCAGAAGACAGGGAACAGTTGAGAACCACAAATAGAATAATCTTCCAGGCTGAACCAGGGATACTCTATTACGAGAAACATTTAAACAAAAACAATGATTTAGTCTCAAATGCAAATGCTTTACCTGCCCATAATTTTTGCTGGGAACTTTCTGGCAAGATCAAAATCTCAGGAAATTCCAAACAAATGAAACTCTGAAGGCAAATTACTTAGGAAAAATGGTCTAACTTTAGAGAGTAAGCACACTCCTCCCACCCTCAAGTCCTTTGCTTTTCAGAGGACCACCAGACCAACCACAAAATCATATGCTAACAAGAGCTTGGCTTCTGCAAGTTGACAACTCTCTGGCTTTCACTAAATCCCTCTACTTCCTGTCAGCATTGGTCAGAGCCAGCTTCCAAACCTATGCAGTCTGCACAAGGGAGACGGCCTCACAGCACTGCCGTCCCGCACACGGCTGAACGCTGGACCGGGAGACGAATGGACCCCAGGGAAAGGGCCCCTTGGGGCGGCGGGGTCCGCGCATGGCAGGGAGGCAGAACCAGCGGGTGGAGTCGAGGGCAGCTCAGAGACGAGGCTTCCTTCTAGCAAGCGTCAACACAGCTGGATTAGCCCACTGAAATGAAGACCAGGTACAAGCAGAGCACGGTGAGGGAGGCACTGACAATTACACGCAGTTCTTACTCAGAGAGGGCTTGTAACCTCACTGGAGGATACGCCACACCTAGAAAATTAATATAAAAGGGAACAGAGAAAACATGGTGCATGCTAAATCAATGGTGGGTCAGTAACACGTGGTTCACACAACGCCAGAAACTCAAAACCTCCCTATTAGCCAGTTGCCAAGTTCATGAACCTAAACAGCATGGCTCATCTATTAATTCAGCAACTACTTATTAGCTACCTTGGACTAAGGGATACAGATGACTCAAACAAAAGCAGTCCTCCCACCCCTTGTGAGTCTCCACAGACCACTTGTCAATAAGTGAACACCAGCAATTACAAAACAATGGGTATAACCACAGTAGGATCCCACAAGATGCTGCGGAAGGGAAAATTCAGGAGACCCTGGGAGGACCCAGAAGAGGCGCCTAATCCGGACCTGGGAAGAGGGAACTCAGAGAAACATCCTAAAGAGATGATTAAGATGTGACTGGAAGGAAGAACAAGAATTAGCTTGGTGGGAGGGAGAAGAATGTTCCAGGAGGAGGAGACAGGACACATGAGGCTCCACGAGTGACAGCACCGCCATCGCAGGAACTGAGAGCTTCTGCGGGCAGACCAGAGCTGGGTGGAGGTGCCCGCTCCGAATTCAAGACAAGAACAGGAGGGAGATGAGAGAAGCAGCTCGGGTAAGCCCTGGAGGAGCTCCCCTGTGGCAGAACAAACAGAAAAGCCCCCGCGAGAATATTCAAGAAGCTAACACAGGTCAACCATGTTAAAATAAGAATGCAAAATACCCACTGGCAGCAGGGCGTGGTGGCGCACGCTTGTCATCTCAGTACTTGGGAGGATGAGACCAGAGGATTGCAGGTTCATGGCCAGCCTCAGCTACTTAGTGAGGCCCTCTGCAACTTAGTGAGACCCTGTTTCAAGATAATTAAAAAAAAATAGAGCTGGGGGTGGAGCTCGGAAATAGCATGCCCCTGGGTTCAATCCCCAGTACCCAAAAAAAAAAAAAAAATACCCACTGGCTTAGCAGAAAGGAAGCTAATGGTCACCTTGCCGGAAGTCATCTCAGTGGCTTTGTGAGGGGGAGCCCAGCTCCCCTGTATCGAGGAGTGAGTGGAAAGCGAACGGGCACAGGGACTGATCTCCAGCGTCTCGATGGGAGAAGCACATTACAGAGCAGAGGGGGGGGAGGTCTTGGCTAGAAGAAGCGGAGAACGCTTAACTGACCCATGTAAGGTGGCGACAGAGACGTCAGAGGATGTGTGCCTGGGAGAGTCACCAGGCCACCACAGCAGGACCCCTGGACGGGCGAGGCGGGAGGGATGCCTCACACAGGAACGAAGGCTCCTTTTATGACAGAAACAAAGCGGGGAGGAGGGCCGGTAAGCTTCGGATCTGATGGCCAGAGGCTGAGGGACACAGATCTGAGGTTCGAGACTGGATTTCTGGTGGCTCAATCTGCAACACTACATGTTCTCCAGGGGTACTTGGGAGACTTAGGAGAGGAAAGCCGGCAACTGGCTGGTCGGGGACTAGCGGATGGGCAAAGGGCGTGGAAAGGCAGCATCTAAAGTGACCGGCCATGGTCTCAGCTGCAGAAGGAGGAAGCGAGGACTGAGGAGCAGAGAGGGCCATCAGCTGGAGAACTGGATGAGGAAAAACCCAGCGGAGCGGAAGTAACAGATGGAATGTGGAAGCACAGGAGGCCGGGAGTGGAGAGCAGGTCTGAGTTTGACAAAATGTCAAAGGTAGGGAACATCTCGAAAAACAGGGGAAGCTGGGCGTGGTGGTGCCTGCCTCTAATACCAGTATGTAGAAGGCCGAGACAGGAGGATCGCAGGTTCAAGGCCAGCCTCCACAACTTAGCGAGACTCTGTTTCAAAATAAAAAAAATAAGGCCGGGCGTGGTGGCGCACGCTTGTAATCCCAGTACTTGGGAGGCTGAGACCGGAGGATCCGGGTTCACAGCCAGCCTCAGCTACTTAGTGAGACCCTCTGCAACTTAGTGAGACCCGGTTTCAAAATAAAGGATAAAAAATAGGGCTGGGGGTGTAGCTCGGAGGTAGAACGCCCCTGGGTTCAATCCCCGGTACCACAATAAATAAATAAATAAATAAATAAATAAATAAATAAATAAATAAAATCTCAAAGGTAGAATGCCCCTGAATTCAATCCTGAGTACCACAAAAACAAACAAACAAAACGGGGAGAAATAGCAGGTGAGGGACATGAAGTCCCCAGGATGAGGCGAGGATGCTGGATGGGCTGCCCAAATGGACCCTGGCCTGGCCCAGGGGCACAGCACCCTTGGAAAGGAAAGACTGGCTGTGAACCATATAAGTTAAGGGGAGTAGGGAGTGACGTAAGGAACCCACTTAGAACATAATACAAGGCAAGTAATTAAATAATTACCCAGCACAGCAATGGACTGATTAGGAAAGCTTGATGGAATCCTAAGATACATACCTGCGTGCCTGCGCGCACACACACACCCCTACATCTCCCCCAGCCCGTGTCTGCACTCTCCTCAGCAAATCAGAAGACAAAGCAATGAACCGCGGGGCAGACCCAGAGTGTGGACTTCTGTAAACTCCTTCTCATTCATCCCGATCTTAAAAACAGTTGCCCCACACACCATGGTTGGCCACATAATGGCTCTGTTTCAGTGATTCTATCAACAGGCTTGTGAGCATTGCTTTCTACACTATACGTCTACTTCTGCCCAGGGTGTTCTATGGTACCCACATTCAGTGACACATGACGGATTCCAAAATAAAACCAGGAGAAAACCACTAAATCATCCCCCTCGCCATGAAAGAAAAGGAGTCCAAGTGCCTTTTGTTCTACTTTATCATCCATTTGTGAGAACAATCCTTCCCTTTTGAGATCTTCAAGTGATTAGTAGTCAACAACTATTTTTATTTTTTGCAAAAAAAGAATATAAAACATTTTTTTTTTTTTGCGGTACGGGGATTGAACCCAGGGGCGTTCTACCTCCGAGCTATACCCCCGGCCCTATTTTTTATCCTTTATTTTGAAACTGGGTCTCACTAAGTTGCGGAGGGCCTCACTAAATAGCTGGGGCTGGCCACGAACACAGATCCTCCAGTCTCCGCCTCCCAAGTACTGGGATTACAAGCGTGCGCCACCACGCCCGGCTAAAACATTTTATTAATAATTCCTTGTTGTTGTTTGTGGTACTGGGGATTGAACCCAGTGGCATTCTACCTCTGAGCTACATGACCAGCCCTATTTTATTTTTTATTTTGAAACAGGGCCTGTCTTGCTAAGTTGCTGAGGCTGGACTTGAACCTGCGAGTAACAGCCTCCCAAGTATAGGGTGCGCCATCGTGCTGGCTTAAGAATTCTTTAAAATGTTGATTACATGTTAAAATGATTGTATATTGAATATCTTGGGTTAAATAAAACATACTATTGAAATTAACTTTGTTTCTCTTTACCTTTTCAATATGATTATCTAAAAATTGTGACTTGCATTCTATTTTCATTGGATAATACTGGTCTAGCTTGCCATTCTAACTTACCATTGCTCAACAACTATTTTTAAAATACTACCTGTATACCTAATCTTCTTAGGTAGAATTAGAAGGAGAAAGAGCAGCTGCTTTCAAAACTTTATAGTTTGCAGGGATCTAGTTCCGACTGCTTCTATGTTCAAGGAAAGAATCTAGTACATGAATGGGAAACAGGCAGCGATCAGGAAGTTACCCAGAATTACTCGAGGGAATTCTGAGTTTAGATTTCAGTAAGCATAAGTCTCAGAATTGGTAATCCTATCTGAAGTGTTATAATGCCTACAAATTAAGGCCTATCAATCAGCCATTTACAAATGAGATATCAGTAAACTTAAGTTATTTTACAAGGTACCTGACTTGAAAGACTCGTTCAAACAAAGCAGTCTGTGTAAGGACTGCTAATGAACAGACCGCAGAGTGGGATAAGGCAGCAGCCGACATCATTAAATATGACCTTAAAATTCACATCGAATAGGAGGTCTTTACTCCCACAGCGTCAGCTACAGATCAGGGGGCTACCCATGCATCTCAACTTATTCTCAGTGAGGCAGGTTAATATTTGAAGATTCTTTTTGAAAATTTTTATTTTACATATTAAAACATATTATAATTCTGCTTTTTGTGCAGACTGGTTTCTCTGTATATGCACTTGGATAAAAGTTGCCACTTGGTTTCAATGAACGCCCTACTGCCTGCCCACAAGTGCAGTGCACGGTGGTTGTTGCTCTGGGCTGCAGAGCTGACAATGAACACCATCCTCCAGGAGAAAACACTGCCGACGCCTGCGCTCCACCGCGAGGGCAGGGGGTCCACGCCATGAGGTGCCCTCCACTATGCCACCCTATCAGCAGGGATGGAGGTCATGTGGCAGTCAAGATGAGAAGTAAAGGCAGAGGGAACGAATAAAAAGGAAGAGAAAAAAATGTTGATAGATAGATAATGAATATATATACCTATGAATGAGAGAGTTAGAAACAAAGAGGAAGAAAGTAAATATGGTCCTGTAGTTCCAAATCACAGTAATGTGACTTAACATGAACACAGAAGGCAAGGAGGAGCAGCCTCAGTTAGGGGCCGAGAGAACACAGGGCTCACTCCTCTTGCACCTTTACACACCACCCTCCTCCACCTGTTTCGCCTGCTCCCAGTCCCAATCAGTTCCCTCTCCCACGTATGCACAAGCAGGGCAGCTGGGGCCTAGGCCCGTGAGAGCTCATGTCAACCTGAACTGGAATGCTCTCTACTCAGCCACTCTGTCATCTGGACTATTGAACTCCGAAGGGCAGGGACGAGGTTTGTCTTGCTCACCACTAGTCCCTACTGCCTACACACAGGGCCTGGCACCTTCTGGCCCTGAGTAACTGGCTGAGTAACTGAATGAGAGGGCTCTGCCAGCAAGGAGCTTACGATCCGGAGGAGTAAGTTAAAGATGGAGGGAAGCCAGGCATGGTGGTGCACGCCTGAAATCCCAGTACTTGGGAGGCTGAGACAGGAGGATCACAGGTTCCAGGACAGCCTCAGCAACCTAGTGAGGCTCTCAACAACTTAGTGAGACCCTGTTTCCAAATAAAAAGTAAAATTGGTCTGGGGGGTGTAGCTTGGAAGTAGTATGCCCCTGGGTTCAATCTCCAGCACCACACAAAAAAAAAGCTGGAGGGAAAGCTTCCTGGAGAAAATGGTCTCCAAGTGGCTATGCCCCTGCCACGCGGCCCAGGACCACTCAACACTGCACTGTGCTTCACCTTTCGGGATTCAAGCTTTGCAGAGGGAGGTACAAAACAGCACAAGGACCTTGACTACTTTATAATGGTAAAGAATCATCCTTATCTATTGCTTTATCTAATCATCATATATAATTTTATCTAATTTGTCATATATAACATACCTCTATGGGATAAGAGATGTTTGAGAAGGATCAAAGAAAAAAGCATGTCCTACAACCTAATAAGCACTTTTGTGGCTAAACGGGGATAAAAGGACCCTTCACAATCCACATTCCTTACAACCTACACACTTATTTTCTTTTTATTGTGGCTATCATTTATATCATCCCTTTTTAGAGAACTGCAAAGTAGAGAAGCCGTCTAATCATGAGCTCAGACACATGACAACTGGTATCACTTCTAATCAAATCACAAAGTGAGTCATGAAAAACATCACTTCTTAGATTTCTCAGTACAAAGCACACTTGGGCAAATCATTCTTTTGATCAATTCCCACAGGGCCCATCCAATATAACTGCTAAGTGGGTCATCAAAAATAGTTCGTGGAAATAGCTAAACATGGGACAAAAATATAGTCACACTCAGTTGCCTAAGGTGGAAAAAAATGCTGGCCTCCAACTTCCTCAAAATAGCCGAAGGGGCTAAGGATGAAGACTAGGGAAGAGCAGGAAGGAGCGGCACCTGGCTGGTGACCTCCTGGACTTTGCTGTCGGGGCATTCGCTCAGGCCACCAGCCCTCTACCCACCTGCTCTGATTTTACCTAAGAAGAGTACCCAGACCACATACAAAGCTAAACATCATGTTAGCTGCAATATTAACATTAAACTTCAAGAAAAAAATCCAGGTCGCAGTAGGAGTTGCAAAACTCAAGTGCCTCCGAGGGCCAGGCGGCCCACAGAGGCAAGGACATCGTGACCTCCGCAGGACAGTGGTGAACTAAAGGACACAGACATGTCCATGCAAAAGCAGTCATGCCCCTTGGCTCAGCAGACCACTGCAACGTGGGCTCAGACCCTGTGATTTTCAGATTTTTCAAGAGGTCAGGAATCCAGAAATGTGTATGATTTCTCCTTATAAACAATGACTCCCCCCTCAAAAAAAATTAAACTCCTCTTTTTAAAAAAACACTATGTGAGGCCAGGCGTGGTGGCGCACGCTTGTAATCCCAGTACTTTGGGAGGCGGAGACCGAAGGATCCGGGTTCGCGGCCAGCCTCAGCTCTCTCTCTCTCTACCTAGTGAGGGCCTCCGCAGGTTCAAGGCCAGCCTCAACTACTTAGTGAGGTCCTCCACAACTTAGTGAGACCCTGACCCTGTCTCACAATAAAGAATTAAAAACAGGGCTGGGGGTGTAGCTCAGAGGTAGAATGCCCCTGGGTTCAATCCCCAGTACCGCACAAAATAAATAAATACTTTGTAGACCAAGCAAAATATGACTTTGGGTGGCCAATTTGTGACATCTAGGTAGAAAAGTGGGCAAAGGTCACAAACTACAAACTATCTCTGCAGACATCCTCATAAATTGGGAGGCTTAGCCCAGACCCTGGTCTCTCTTTATAGCCACTCGGAAGCTGAAGCAACGACCACACTCCATAGTGCTATTGTGACACAGGACTCAGGACACCCCAGCCCTGGTGGGGACCACTGAAGCTCTGAGCCCTCACACTGTCCTCTTCCAACAGGGCCTGATATTATAGACCAAGGGACGCCCCGTGCTCAATGGCACCACATGGACAGGGCCAGGCACAACACAGAACTCTACAAATGTCAGCTAATAGTGGACTTTATCCAAACAAGGGCAGAACACAGCCGACTGCATTTCTCCCATAAACAGGAGACTCTGGTCCAATTACAAACCCAATAATCCAGTCAGGCGTGGTGGCACACACCTTTAATCCCAGTACTTGGGAGGCTGAGACAGGAGGATGGCAGGTTCGCAGCCAGCCTCAGCAACTTGTAAGGCCCTCTGCAACTTAGACCCTGTTTCAGAATGAAAACTAAAATCAGGCTGGGGGTGTAGCTCAGAGGTAGAATGCCCCTGGATTCAATCCCCAGTACCCCCCCACACACATAAAAAAATGTTTTTTTAAGTTTTGTTCCACTTTTAAGAGGGATCATGGAACAGCCATACAATGCTACCGAATCCAACAAGAACAGGACGTGAAACCCCAATTTTTCCAGACAGATCACTGAGCTCTGGGCTCTGCACGTGACCATGGAGGCATGGAGCAGCAGGTCCAGGCTGTGTCCTCGGGCCACCTGATTCTAAGCACCACATTTACAGACCCTGTGTGCAACTCCTTCAGGACCCACGACAGGCAGGCCGACTCCCAGCCTGAGCCTAGGCGGCGGGCAGTTTCCACTCTGCATATGTCCCTGGGGAGTGGGGGTGGGGTGGTTAAGGGCAGCCCGGCGCTTCTGACGCAGGACTGTTCTGGGTAAGACTAACCAGTATCAGAGACATACAGGGCCCCACCCTTGAGAACAAAATGCTCTATCAACTATGGGGACAGGCTGGGAAGGTTTCCTATTCACAGCCAGCAAAGCCTTGCTTCAGTACATTACAGGCTGGCCACAGTCATTTTAAAACCCTCTAGCATCTGCCATGCCTTTTAAACTCCGGCTCTATGAAAGAATCCAGCTTACTTGCTAGAAAAGTAGATGTATCACTAAGCATAGGAATCGATGACTTTAAAAGAATATTAGCGTGCTCCAAACTGTCCAGCTTTCAAACACTGATAAAATATTTTTTTGAAATGTAGCCAAGTGTAGAATATAGATTGTGTCCTACATTCAAAATTTGTCTTTCTAGAAAGCAACTTTTAAAGGCAAAGGATATAAAGTGAGCTGTGAACAGGAGACTAAAATTAGCTCAAACCACAAATAACCTAACACACTTATCACTTCCTTACGATCAACCTACAAAAATCAAACATTAAAGACATTTACAAAACTATAGGTGTGATGCCAACCGAATCCTTTAACTTCAGCTATACCTGTTTTCTTTCCAAAATGGGCCTGGCATGTAAACATTACCAAAGGATGACATTTTATTAATTTCAAGGCAAGTACAAGGGAAACCATTAGAGACCGTTTTGCGCTGTAAATACAACGGCATGTTCTGTGCAGTTCTTAAGTGGTTAGAAGAGCAACCACCTCCCCAAACTGAGGATGGGAAATTTCGATGATGGCCCACACCCATCTCCAGCTGCATTCACCCTGACAGCTGAGGAAGGACCAGCCTCCTGCTGCGAACCAAAGCATGCCTCCCTCCTCTAACCCACTCATCGCCTACTTTCAAAAGCAGCATCTTTCCAATAGAGTCTGTTGGGAAACACAGAATTTGTCTGTCACCACCAAGTAGTGGAACAAGTTGCAAAAGGAGGCTTAGTTGACAAATATGCACTCATGAAGAAACGGTACTGGGTTTGTTCGATTTCTTTTATAGTCATTCCCTCTGCATAGCAGCTGATTTTTGTTTGTGTTTTTGTGGTGCTGGGGATTGAACCCAGGGGCATTCTACCTCTGAGCTACACCCCCAGTCCTATTTTATTTTTTATTTTGAAACAGGGTCTAAGTTGCAGAGAGCCTCCTAAGTTGCTGAGGTTGGCAGTGAACCTGCGCTCCTCCTGTCTCAGCCTCCCAAGTGCTGGGATTACAGGCATGTGTAACCACTCCAGGCATAGTAGCAGCTGTTTGGTAAGTTTGGGGATGAGTTTTCTAGGGGAAAGTCAAACTCACAGAGGATGAAAGCAAGTGGTTAAGGATGAGTTCAGGACCGCCCAGCTGTCACTGTTCACCATTCAGTATTGTTACTCAATACTTTCAAAAGCATTCTCCTGGCCAGGCGTGGTGGTGCAGGTCTGTAAATCCAGTACTTGGGAGGCTGAGACAGGAGGGTCACAGGTTCACGGCCAGCCTCAGAAACTTAGTGAGGCCCTCCGCAACTAAGTGAGACCCTGTTACAAGATAAAAAAAAAAATAAAATAGGGCTGGGGGTGTAGCTCAGAGGTAGAATGCCCCTGGGTTCAACCCCCCCCCCACACACACACAAAAGCACTCTCATTAGCAGGCAGAAAAATAAGGGGAAATAGCAGACCTAAGTAGTAATCTGTGATGGGAACAGACTAAATAAAATACTGCTAATGGCACTAATGTTTCTAGGATTTACTCAAGAATAACTGCCAGGAGGCCATGGAGGAATATTTAGAAATGCTTAGCAACCTGATGTGACTGAACTCGACTTCCGGATCTTACCACCATCCGGCCTCCCTCGACCTCCACAGAGGGAGAAGACGCTGGCAGCGGGAGCCGTGCCCAGTGAGAGAGCAATCGTGGTAACGCTCCTAACTCCAAGGTGCGTTGAAATACAGCTAGATCAGAGGAAAGCCAACGAAGCAGAACAAAACAACAGAAAGACAAAACACCCCCCTGCAAAAGGCCGCTGGACTCCTCCCTAGAGGTCCCTCCTCTCTGCAAAATCTAGCCACGCAAAGACCCACGACAGAGAAGGCCGGCTGCCTTCATCCTTCCAGAAGGACAATTAAACCCCGGCATGTGAAGAGTGAAGCAGCACAAAATCTAAAAGGAGTAAATCTAACAGTGACAAATGTTCATCCATCCAGGGAATTTAAAGCTAATTTACTGTATTACCCTAAATGCAGTTTGCTTATTTGTTCTATTGAATGAAGTTAAATTCAGAAGTGATTTCATCCTTAGACATTTCTAAGTAACCCACGTACTTAAGAGAACTCCAACAATTTGGAATAATTACTTGATGTTCACTTTCCTGTAAGCAATTCCGCAATCATGTATAATCCTCTGAGTAACCAATCTCCCCACCACAATAAAAAATAGCAAACTGTTTGCTGGAACGTAGTATGGCAGTTTTTAAAAGAGCCAATAAGATCCATTAAGAAAGAAAAAAGTCAAGGGAAAAATGTTTCAAAACAGAGCTAAGGAAAAGTTTTCCTTCACTGATCACTAATACTTTTTTTTGGTACTGAGGGTTGAACCCAGGGACATTCTACCTCTGAGCTATACCCCCAGCCCTATTTTATTTTTTGAAACAGGGTCTCGCTAGGTTGATGAGAGTCTCACTACTTGCTGAGGCTGACCTCGAACCTGTGATCTTCCTGTCTCTGCCTCCCAAGTACTGGAATTACAAGGATGTGCCACCACACCCAGCTTAACTAATACATTTTTTTTATTATTCTTTTTTGTTTGTTTGTTTGTTTTGCAGGGAGTACTGGGGGATTGAACCCAGGGGCATTCTACCTCCAAGCTACACCCCCAGCCCTATTTTTTAATTCTTTATTTTGAAACAGGGTCTCACTAAGTTGCAGAGGGCCTCACTAAGTAGCTGAGGCTCTCCACGAACCCGGATCCCCCATTCTCAGCCTCCCAAGTACTGGGATTACAAGCGTGCGCCAACACACCCGATTTAACTAATACATTTTAAAATACACTTTTGGAAACCTAGTTTTGCTGTGCTCATCTCTTCTCTGCAAGCGGTGCCACACACTCGCCCACAAAAGCCACACACACAGCCCAGGCTTTTCCTTCTTCATCTATGAAAGAAAAACAGGTCTCAGAAGTCAAAGAGAAGGGGCCAGGGACACAAGACCACTTGGACCCAAAAGTGGACTTCAACAAGTGGACCGAAAGCCCAGGGAGGATTTAGAGCTTCCCGCACAGCACTGGATTAAGAGCGGTGGGGAATACACACATTTCCCAGAGGAAATTTAGACCTGTCACTTTGCTAACAAGCCTACTGTTGATTCAGTCCATATTACAGAGCTGACTTCTTAAAGCACTAATTCTAATTACCATGGGTTATCTATCCACAAAAATTTATTTACTGCCTGGAGAGCATCTTTAAACACTCAGAACTATAACTATAGAAAGAGAAAGAAAGAAAAAAAAACTGAAAATCATTCATCATAGTTAGTATTATTTTGTCTGCAGTATGACTTGTACCATAGCCTGAAGATCAATGAATTTGGGGGCTAGACTTTTCTTCGGCTATTTTTGAGGGGGAGTCTTCCATATGAAATGCTCTTGCTTCCAGTTTTCAAACATTCAAAATCTTTAAACTATCAGCAAGATACTCGTGATTATGTCAAGCTGCCCTAAAAAAGGAGAAGGGAGCAGCGAGGGCAGATGAGACCATCTCCCCGCAAGTGGAGCATGGCTTCCAAGTGCCGGAGACTTCGGTACTTTCTTCTCAGACACACCAGATGTGTAAACTATCATCTTATTCAAATAAGGCTTGGACCAGATGTAGGTTTCTTTCTAAAATTACAACATAAAGGGCAGCACTCTTCGTGTGTCTAGCTGGGGTTGAATCTTTCGTAAATTCTCAAGAATCAGTTCCTCTATCTTTTACAGGAAAACCACCCAATTGCTAGTTAGAGGAAAACTGCAACCCTAACTGTGTGTCAGGGCCACTCATTTCCCCACATCACTAAATCAAATGAACCCTACTTATTAAAAATACTCAATGCCCCCTTGGGGGGGAAAAAGACCCAGTTCTTTCAAGTCATTAACTGTACTGGCAAACCTACAAATGTTTGAACCTAAGTGTACCTACCTACGACTTACAAAACTGCAGTTTTTACAAGGATTACTTCAGGAACATTAAATTCTCTTTGTGAGTACATTAAGAACTTTTATTACTTGACTTGAACTTAATGATCAGTTAGACCAGGATCATTTTAACAAAAGAGACTGAGCCCAAAGAGAGGAAGGGACCCATTGGGCGCTGCTACTGTGACAGCGAGACTAC
The DNA here is from genome assembly GCA_004027185.1 of Glis glis. Taxonomy (NCBI): domain Eukaryota; kingdom Metazoa; phylum Chordata; class Mammalia; order Rodentia; family Gliridae; genus Glis; species Glis glis. The sequence goes on along the minus strand of PVJS01013226.1, from coordinate 735 downwards.
AACTCTGAGCCCGACGCGGGGACACTGGGAAGCGCAGATTCCGCTCTTCTCTTGGCACGGAGGGTGATCTGATCAAAGGCCAAACAATGCTTGCCTTTACTGGGTACAGTTTGAAAAAAAAAATTAGACTCTGTAAGGGTTGCTACCTTATTGAGAACCACAGTTTATATCCCACAATCAAAAAATATTTTATGGCTGGGCATGGTGACACATGCCTGTAACCCTACCTACTCAGGAGGCTAAGGCAGAAGGACTGCAAGTTCCAGGCCAGCCTGGGCAATTTAGTGAAACCCTGTTTCAAAAAAAAATTTTTTTTTTGTACTGGGGATTGAATCCAGAGGCATTCTACCATGGAGCTACATCCTCAGCCCTATTTCATTGTTTATTTTTGAAACAGGGTCTTGCTAGGTTGCTGAAAGCCTCACTACGCTGCTGAGGCTATCCTTGAACTTGCAATCCTCCTGTCTCAGCTTCCCAAGTACTGGGATTGCAGGCACGCACTACCAGGTCCGGCTCAAAATAATTTTTTTTGTGTGGTACTGGGGATTGAACCCAGGGGCATTCTACCTCCGGGCTACACCCCCAGCCCTATTTTTTATTCTTTATTTTGAAACAGGGTCTCACTTAAGTTGTGGAGAGCCTCACTAAGTAGCTGAGGCTGGCTGCGAACCTGGATCCTCAGGTCTCAGCCTCCCAAGTACTGGGATTACAAGCGTGCGCCACCACGCCCGGCAT
>PVJS01013225.1:0-42446 GCA_004027185.1 Glis glis | reverse complement strand
TACACACAATGGAATTCTACTCAGCAATAAAGAAGAACAAAATAACAGCATTTGCAAGAAAATGGAAAGATCTGGAGAACATTATGTTAAGTGAGATTAGCCAATCACAAAAAAAGAAGGGACATATGTTTTCATTAATATGCGCAACCTAGGGAGTAGTGGGGACACAAAAGGGACTCCAATGACAACGGAGAACCCTCAGAGGTGCAAGGGTAGGGGTACAAGGGAAGGGGAAGGGCAAGAAAGAAGTGAATCTATGGAATTACCATCATAAACAATGTGTACATATGAGATTATACCAACATCATTCTCAGTGCTATATGTGTAGGGGGGGGTGAAGGGGAGGGACACCAAGAGCTGTGTGCATGTATGTTAACACCAAACTGATACTCATTGTGATGTGAGACTACAATGCACCAATAAAAACAAATTAAAAAAAGAGATATAAAGAAATCTGAGATTTAAATCTTGATGTTTCAGATTCTAAAATATGCAGTCTTTCTGCTTTGATAATATAGGGATCATGACTATCAAGTTAGAATTGGAAGAGAGTGGTGGTGTCTCAATCAGAATTTGGGAATCCAATGTAGGACTGATCTGCAGAGAGAAGATTCTGAGTTTCTCTTTAAATTAGTAAATTTGAAGCAGTGATGGGACAGCACTTAACCCTGCATTCATTTATCATGGTTAAATTTTAAGCCTTTTATTGTGAAACACATGAAAAAGGGCAAAAAGCAAAAACATACAACTCATTGATGTCAAAGTGAACACTTTGTAACTTTTAAGGAGGCTAAAAACATGAGCACTGCCAACCACCAGAACTTGCCCTGTGCTTCCTCCTGACCATCGCTTGCTTTCTCTCAACTAAACTGATATTTTGACATCAATGGTAATCATTTCCTGCTTTTCTGTGTATTTTATTTCTTGAACGTGTACCCATACATATAATATGTCAGTTCTTCTCCCTTTTTATATTATCTAAATGAAACCATAGATAATATAGTCTTCTCATTTACTTTCCTCAAAATTATGATTATGAGATTCACTCATATTTTATTTGTACAACTGAGATTTTATTTTACTGCTGTGTACCACCACCATTATTATTATTATTATTATTATTATTATTATTAGTGCTAGGGATTGAACCCACCGACATTCTACCTCTGAGTTACACCCCTAACCCTATTTATTTTTTATTTTGAAACAGGGTCTCACTAAGTTACTGAGGGTTTTGCTAAGTTACTAAGGCTGGCTTTGAACTTATGATCCTCCTGTCTCAGCCTCCCAAGTACTGGCATTACAGGCATGCACCACCATGCCTGGCTATACCATCACTTTGAATGATTTTTTTAAATGCTTTATAGTTTTGAAAAGTTTTAAAATGTATTAACATTCTGCTGTTGATAGACATTAGGGTTTTTCCAGGTTTGGGCACTCAGAACTCTTGCTGGGTTTTTGTAAAAATCAAATCACAAAATGCATGAAAATGCTTTATAAACCAGAAAATTATGTGTAATCATTATATTATTTTGCTGCTATATGAGAATTAATTGAAACAGTGGTAGAATGCTGTAGAATACATTAAGTGTTCCCATGTTAGCATATAAATTTTATCTTAGAATGTAAAGCAACGATGGTGAATATATGGAAAGTCAAGTTGTTCTTAATGGTAAGAAAAATTACTTGTACTACCGATTCTGCTGGGACACATATCTGGGACTCATCTTAGAAGCTATCCATTTTTGCTAAATAACCACTTCTCTAGACTTAGATTTATTTCATTGCATTTTTTTAAATCTCATGACTACCTTAATTATTATCTAGTCATTATTCTTTTATTTATTCTTATTCAGTGAGACAATTCTGTGTTGTCTTCCTACTGTTTTTCCACCACAAGTTCATTTCTGATTGCTGAGAAGAGAGCACATTGTTTCAGTTTTTGTTTACTTAAGGAATACTAGTTTTTAAATACTGTAAATATTGAATGTCTTTCTTTTTATGTTTCAGATATATGAAATCTGGGAGTAAGACCTGCAATAATTTCTCATAAGGTAGGGACAATTTTATTTTTCTATTTTCAGACCTTTCAAGATATTTACACAAAACACAGAAGGGCTTCTTCTGAGATAGTTGACTTATTCAAAACGCAAATTATGAGAAAAACATTCTCACCCTGAGACAAGCTTTTCAAAGATAACTAGATATAGCCCCTTCTCCAAACTTCCTTCGACACTACCCAAATCACAAAATACTTGATCTTGAATTCAAAGTTCTTGAATTCAAAGTTCATTTTTATTGATTCATTCCATCTACCGATCATAGATGCAATTCATACGATCTACTTTGTCACTATGAAATATTTCATAAGCATATGAAATATGCTTATCTATGAAATATGCTTATCTATGAAATATGCTTATCATATGAAATCTACTTTATCACTATGAAATATTTCATAAGCATATTTCCACCCAAGCCCATATAGTATAGCATGGAAAGAAGTATTTGAACAGCTCATGTTAGCCATTTAGGGTCATAAAGTGAGGAACGTGAGTAGGAAGTAGAGTAATTAAATCTGCCTTAAATCAAACTATAAATAGATGGGTAAAAAATGAGGAGGTAGACGGTGTCAGGCAGACATGCTTATTCTATTTATGTGAGACCTGACATTCAGATTTGGACAGTACAAGGTCAGTGGGAACAAATGAGGAAACATACTAATAGCGTGGGAGTGAAGGTTGATATCGCATGAAAATCAGTGCATCCGAATCACATGGGCTGTTTCTGTTGAAGTCCAGAACCACTGCTTATTCAGTGTGGTCAAGCAAGTCAGCTATTCATGGGTGGGTGGGGCTTTGTTGAGTGTTTTGACCAAGTTGACTGGTTTTGGCAAATGATACCAAAAATGATGTTGTTTTTAGTATTCACATAAGAGCAAAATATTTCTCTTTTTTTGTTTTTGTTTTTACTACATTGTAAATTAAATGTCACATTAACCAAGTAAAATGATTTCCCTGTTGAAAATAGAAGATAAAATTCAAAATGCTCTCAAAGCATCAAATGAAATGTCCAAGGGCTCCAGTGGTAGGCTCTGTAAAAAAGCACATTTAAATGGATGTAGATTGTGTTATCAATACTGCACATGTCCTTTAATAAACTCAGTACAGTAGGTATTGCACATATGTATAACAAGAGGCAAATTGGTAAAAAAGAGGAACTTAAATTTTGGCACCACTTTATTTAAGTTGGAAAACTTTTTAAAAATCTCTTTATAATCCTCCACAATAAGATATTAAATTTTTTTCTTAAGATAGATGGGCTAGGAATATGTGAGTAGGAGATGAAGATTTCAATCTAAATTATAATTATTTCCTACATCTGTTCCAATACATTTTGAATGGTTTGTGCTTGTAAATTAGGTGTTAATGAAATAAAAATGTTGTAACCATGTGGAACATCAGAACTGCAATTGACTGAAGAATAGTCTGTAAATTCTCTAAGGATACTCTACTGCAGCAAAAGCTCTTCTGTGCTTACCCACTATACACAAAATTATGTTTTTATATACATAACTGTTAAGTTTAAAGACCCAAAAACTGTCAAAGGGAAACATTATGAAGAGTTGCTTTTTAAAGACAAGTATTCTGTCTTTTGACTTTGTTTTTACTATGTTTCTGAACCTGTCAGCTACCCACTGTATAAAATGCGTAATGTTTCATAGCCTTCCAGGTCCACCCCATAGGGACATTGGCTTAAGAAATGCACCCCCTGGTTCTTAGGAGATGAGCTGGCAACACCAATGATTGGCTTTGCTTGCCGATCCTTCTTAATCTAATCACACTCCTGGGGTTATCCTCATGTGGTAAATTCTACTTTTGCCGACTAGAGGACGGTGCAGTTATATTTTTGTTCAGCCAAATGCCCAATTCAATAAAATTAATATTTAAATAAGATAGACAGCATCAAAGAGATGAAGTGAATAAACCCACAGTGATAGCATTTCTAAGAAAGTCTTCCAGCACAGACAGTTTGGTCTTAGTTTTATTAAATTCACATGAATTGCTGGAAAGCAGTATTTTAGGGAATATATAATTATAAACTTAACAAAGTGCAAGTAATATTACAAAATTTGTTTTCATATGTTCCAAATCTGCTTTTAATGCTTTCTTATACAGCACAAATAGTATTGTTATCATGATACAAAAATATCTTAACAGGTGTTATGTGAAAATATTTCTTTAATATTCTGATGTTCTTAATTGAAGATTCTTGACTAGACTAAATTTGAAACATTTATAAAATAGTTCACATTGAGGTAATTTATTTTACCAAATTAAAAGACAATTTATTTTACCAATTATGGTTCTAACCAGATTCCAATAAAATGTACTAGGATTTGTTTAGGTATAATACTGATTTAATTTTACATGATTAGAAATTTTGAAAATTTTTCTTCTTCAACTTTAATTCATGTTGTGGGTATATGCAGTTTCGCAGAGAAAAATGTCCTGCTCAATTAGATTAAATGAAATTTAAATACGTTCACTGATGTATCACTAAGAGAAACTTGTAACTAATTCTCATCATGATTCATGAATTATTCTGTAAGCAGTTTTCTCTAGTGGAGTAAAGACTTCCCAAGTAGATCTCATTTTCCTATTGGACTTGTCATTTCTCTCTATATTCTTATGTATTTTCTTAAGTGCCTTACATTATCACATTTTTCTTTTTAAAAAAGAAAAACAGGTATTAATATTGTCGGAAGTAAGCCTTCAAATATGTCTCCTTGTGAGATTCTGACATGTTTTTTAACATTTTTAAATTATTTTCTCTACTGGTGTGGAATAATGAAAGAAAAAGGAAAAACACAGAGGGTGTTGATTAATAAGTTGAAGATGGACATGTGAAAAAATTACATAAATAAATATAAATAAGCCGGGTGTGGTGGCGCAGGCTTGTAATCCCAGTACTTGTGGGGCTGAGACAGGAGGATCACAGGTTCACGGCCAGCCTCAGCTACTTAGTGAGGCCCTCCGCGACTTAGTGAGACCCTGTTTCAGAAATAAAGAATAAAAAATAGGGCTGGGGGTGTAGCTCAGAGGTAGAATGCCCCTGGGTTCAATCCCCAGTACCGCAAAAAATAAAAATAAAATAAAGAAAAAAGGAAATATAAATAAAAGCAACACTACAACAGTATTTGTTTATTTCATTATAACTTTCAACCACTTAAAGCTAAATGGTAAGATTTTAAATTATACTTTCCAAATGTAAGGTATTTTTCGAAGTATTAATTTATCAGATTTTTTTCTTTCAGCTTGTGGAAGACAAAGACATACTTGTATCTATAAAAATTATAAAAATGGATAGCTAGAATAAAGGATATTTAATAGTGTTGCTCCTTTAAAAATATTGCTACCAAATGTAAATACGTATAAGTACTTATTTTTTTGACAACTTTGGATTCTAAAAAGCATTAAAAATGCATGCATCTGTGTATTTATTTGAGGGCCCTAAGTATGTAGCCTAATATAGAAAAATTTTTCTTTAAGGGTAAATACTCTTTCTTCCCTTCCATAGTTTTTTTCTTATCTTTCAGAATTTAAGCCTAAAAATTAAGGGTAATTATAAAAATTTATCATGAGTAATTCTCTCCTTAATTCTTAGTAATCTCACTTCTTCGTGATTGTTTCATCAAGCCATTAAAAACAAAATCATCCCCAACACATTTATCTTTGATATATTGCCTATATTTATATTCTTAAACATATCAAAGCAGTAAAAGAAGAAAATCTACAAGTTTTGAGGCAACACAGCTTAACTAGTCTTCCCTGGTATTCACTCTTAGCAATATTTGTCAACCTCACAAGTAAATCAAGTTTTACTAGTTGACAGATTTCTTATTACTTGGCATGTTCTTCCCGATATCATCCTGTGGCTAATAAACAGATGAGAAATTTTTACTTTTTTATACATTTATTGGTGCATTATAGTCTCACATCACAATGTAGTTCATAGTGATAGTGACATGCACGCACACAGCACACAGCACTTGATGAGCCTTTCCCAGCTCCCTCCCATACAGAACTGAGATTGGCATTGGTATTCTCACATATGTACATAATGTCAAGACAATCATGTTATTTTATCTGAAAATGACTAAAATGCTTTTTCTTTGAAATTGTTTGCTTAAACTATATTTAAACTTAGGATCAACTTTTTTGCCCTTAAAACCAAAAAAAACAATGAGTTCAAGTGAAAAGATGACTTGAAAATTCTGATTAATATAGTCATATTATCCATATATATGCTTCTCTAAAAGATAACTTGGTTAGAAAAATAGTAAAAGACCATTCCTACATGGTTTATTAATTCAATTTATGCTCATTTATCATACCTTATTTTTATTTTTGTTTTATTTATTTATTTTTTTGCAGTACTGGGGATTGAACCCAAGGGCATTCTACCTCCGAGCTACACCCCCAGCCCTATATTTTATTCTTTATTTTGAAACAGGGTCTTACTAAGTTGCAGAGGGCCTCACTAAGTAGCTGAGGCTGGCCGTGAACCTGGATCCTCTTGTCTCAGCCTCCCAAGTACTTGGGATTAGAAGCTTGCACCACCATGCCAGACTGGTCATCTCACTTTCTAACAATTACATGCTGACAGTGGTAGTGTACCACAGCTCCCAGAAAGCCCCATGATCACCAGAGTTCTGCTATGTGTCATATCACTAAGCTGGGATGTGCGGGAGGTCGGGTATATTCAACCCAATATTGATGTGATGTTTTCAGCTTATGAATTTATTGGGACCTCACCCCATTGTAAGTCAAGTCAAGGAGTATCTATATATCAAACCATCACAGAAATAATTTATCTGGTATGCTGCAAGTTTTCTAAGCATTATTTATGAATGCCTCTTAAGAATATATTTATTAGATAAATAATTCACTCTGACAGGTTCTTGAAGGACATTTTTAATTAATTGTAGCCCAATGACAGAAGTGCTACTTAATCATCATTTTACAAGTAAACATTAGACAATAATTTAACTGCTGTTTTCAAGTAAGTTATTTGATATTTTTCATGTTCTCTTTTCTCAGTGAAATGGAAGTTTTCTTTGTGTATTAAATTAATCTTTGAAATTTTGAAAAAATTTGTTTCATAATATTTAGGGAGCACTGTCTTCCTTATGTGTGCTTAACTTTACAGAGGATAAATAGTGACTAATAGGCATTTATCAAAATAAATGAAAATTCTGACCATCAAAGCAGAATTTATTGAATTCGCATAATTCATACATGATAGTATTGGGATATGAAAGGAGACTTTAAGAAAGAAAAATAGAACAATTGAAAGAAAAGGATCTATCCAGATACATCTTTATCTTCTAGGTTGAGATGACTGTCTATAAATTTTTTAAATAGCCCCAAAGAGAATTTTTATGTACCCTAGTAACTTGTAGTTGTCTTACAAGATAGAAATTTCTATGTATATTCAATCTGACTTTCTCTTTTTTCCCAACATACGTTAAACATATTTCTCTTAACTCTTCCATATGGTTGAAAAAACTTTTGTCTTTCATATGGTCAAAAAAGCCTTGTGTTCTTGAAGGTAGCTTTTTTGCTATTCCTTTAACCCATTTAAGCATTAAGTATTTTTTATCTGTCTTATATTAATTTTTCAGGTATTTACCACTACTTTCTCTCTCAGTATCTATGAACTTTTTAAATAAAACTGTCATAGGTTGGGAGATATTAAAATTACTTTCCACAACCTCAGTCCTTGCTTATCTGCTTGGAATGCATTCAAACCGAAAGAACAAATGGGGGTACAAGAGGTTTCTTTAGAGAAGTGAAGGCAGTTTATGAGAAAGGCCAAGAAGAGAGGGGAAAGGGGTACACTTCAGCGAAAGAGTCTTGAATGGGGCATTCCCAGGAATTGCAAGGAGGCCTGGGACACTGGGGTTACCCTCCAGAGATGGGGTCTGGAGTGGTCCATTTCAGGGAAACGAAAGCGGTGTGGAGAGTTCACTTGTGGGGTTTTATAGTCTCTCTGGACACTTTTTTATATACATATTACATTTGGGTGATTGATTGCCTTTTTCTTGTCGTACCTTAGTGATCCTGTGTTGCTTCCCACAGGAGAGGGGGCTCAAAATGAGTCTTTACAGGCTCAATTCATCCCAGCTGAGCCCATCTGCTAATGTCTAGCTAGCTACCTAACAAAACTATGTCAACACCTTACTAAAATTCTAGAATTGTGGGGAAGGACATTCAAACTACAAGCAGTTACATTTCCAGTATATATTGAAAACACTCTTATTAGATGCTTAAGCTGAATAATAAATGTTTAGTTTTCCAGACTATAGAGCAAAATATTTGTCGTATTATACTGTGAAACATGCCATATTGCAACTCATACTCTTTAAAAAATTTTGTCTTTTAAGCACTAGATGAGAGGTTTAGATTTATTTATTTATTTATTTATTTATTTATTTATTTACTGTGGTACTGGGAATTAAACCCAGGGCATTCTACCTCTGAGCCATTCTCCTAGCCCTATTTTACTTTTTTTTTTTAAACAGATTCTTGCTAAGTTTTTGAGGGTCTCACTAAATCGCTGAGACTGGCCTCCAACCTGGGATCCCCCAGCCTCCTAAGTACTAGGATTACAGGCATGTGCCCCCATACCCCACTCAGATTTTTTTTTAAATGAATCATCTGTATCATGCAAGGTCTGAAATTCTAGAATTTGTCATTAAAAATGAATTCAAGCGTCTTCGTCCACTTTTCGTTGCTAATAGCACAATACCACAGACAGGGTAAAGTATAAAGAAAAAAGGTTTAGATCACAGTTCTCAAGGTGAAAGGCATCAGCTTAGATCTGTTGAGAACGGCAGGGTGGATGGCATACAATGGCAAGAATGCATGCAGAAGTGAGAGATCACCAGACAGAAAGCCAAAGAGAGAGTCAGGGGCCAGGTTGTAGAGTTTAGAGCAGTGTACCTCACCGTTCTGGGAACTATCTCTGAGGTCCGCCACCTCTGCACTGCCAGGCAAGGGTGTCTTGGAAACTAGAGACACCCACCAAATCCAAATACTGTTGCAAACATCAGTTCAGATGTAACTTTATTTAAAAGTCTCCCCAAGTTTGAGCCTATGGCTTTGTTGAGAAGTGTCTGTGAGAGCGCCATTTGTGTCTTTCAAGGATAATTGTTTAGCATGACACCTGTTTTAAAAAAAAATAAATGAGACTCCATGGCGCAGCAATATTGCTTGCTCTTACATCACAAGGCATTTCAGTGAGAACAGGTAGGAAGGTTTCCATTTGCAGGGGTTGTATGTTTCAGTGGTGTTCTGTGGAGGCTATTTTAACACAATAATAAAAGTGCTAATTGCTGAAGTGACCTCAAACTGGAAACCTTCCTCAAATTCAAGGGCTTCATGTTTTGCATCTTTGTCTAAGCCTTGGGTCAAATGGCCTGAAGCTGAATATGACAACAAACTTTTATTTTGCATTTTCGCCTATTTGAGCCTAGAGAAGGTAGTCCACTGGGAGGAGCGCTGTGGAATGCTCTCAAAAGCTGTCAGCCCTGTGTGCTTATTGACTGTTAAAAGGTGCCTTGGGTTTTTAAAAGTAAATGTGTTTATACTGTGTAGAGCTTCTCAGCGTTCTTATGCAAAAAGTGGTTTTCAGTATTTGAAATATTATAAAAATTTAATATTTTTCGAATTTTTCTTTCTTTTTTAATCTGCCACATGTATTTTGTGTTTCCTCTTCCTTTTCATCACAGATAGAAAAAAGATTGTGTCACTTGGTAATTTTTCAGCCAAGCTATCTTCAGCCATATTACAATGGACACAGGGTAATTTCTTAGAGTTTAGCAGTTTAATAGTTCAACTGCAGTTAGTATTTGGAAAAATAGAAAGGATATTCAAATTACTACCATACATCCACACTATATTTCCTGTTAGATATCAGCTTTGAGACTATTTTCTGTAATATATTAGAAGTAAGAGTGCATTTACAATTAAGGTTTATTGTCATTTAGTATTTTCCTAATACATATGAATAAAAATAGTATAAAGGGACTTTTTATTCTATTTCACATTCACAATTTGATTCCCATGATGATGGATGTTTCTTAGCAGTTTGATTCTGTTCAGCATCGTGTTGGAATCCATTGCACAAGACTCCTTTACATTGTTCTAGTCCTTTGATCAGTCCCCTTGCCATGTGTCACACTTGCCAGAATGGGCTTGAGTCTACACACACACAACTTGTAGATTTCATTGCAGTTAAGATTTTTCAGATACCAGAATCAAGTCCACTTAAAACCAAACATATAAAGTTTTGAATCTGCATGTATAAAACCAAACCAAAAAGGACTCATTTCTTAACTTTCTGTCAACAGAAATTTGTTTTGTGTGTGTGTGTGTGTGGTACTGGGAATCAAACCCAGGGCATTCTACCTCTGCACTACACCCCCAGCCTTATTTAATTTTTTTATTTTGAAACAGGGACTTGCTAAGTTGCTGAGTCTAGTCTCAAACCTGGGAATCCTCCTGTCTCAGCCTCCCAAGTACCAGGATTACAGATGTGTGCCACCATGCCCTGCAGTAATTTACTGTTTTAAAAAATGACTCCTAGGTGATTCCTACAACTATTCTAGTTACTTCCTGGGCTACTCCAACTCAGTCAGGGCACTCCAGTTCATCCTGGTACTTTAGTCAGACCCAACTTCTCTAACCACCTGTTTTCTCTGGCCAGGCCTCTCTGGCCAGGTCCTTCCTGTTGGCTTAGTTTTTTCACTTAGACCAGACATCAGGACGACTAAGCTTCTTCAGGTGTTGCTACTCCTCAAATGCACATCCCATTTTCCTGCAAACCCAGTGACTCGGACTGAACCAGCTTCTCCTGACAAATTCAACTATATTCTAGTCTTTAAGCCAACTAGTCTCATGTCTTAAACTCTACCCTTTGTGACTTTCATATCTCACCTATTCCTGTGCATATCTCATCTTCTCTTTGAATGCCTAAATACTAGAGCTGGCTTCTTGCACATACCCCGCCCCCCAGGATTTCAATTTCCTCCATAGCCTCAAGATCTATTTATTTTTCTTATTTTGTGCACATCAGGGGAGTATGGTTGGAGTTCCTGCTCTTTTTTCTTAGTTGTTCCTGACTTGACCCTATTCAAGTCCTGATAGTCTTTCTTTCCTTTCAAAACTGTGGTTATAGCCCTATGTGGTGGGACACACCTACAATACCAGTAATTGGGAGTCTGAGACAGGAGGATCACAGGTTGGAGAACAGCCTCAGTAACTTAGCGAGGTCCCCAGCAACATAGTGAAACCCTGTTTCATAAACAAAACAAACAAACAATCAAACAAAAAACTGTGGTTACTCCCCCCAATAAAGAAAAGCATTGGCAATAGAACCTTATTTCTATCTGCAATCATACCTGGAACTACCAAATTTTAAAAGTTCAGTAAAAAATGAGAGTACTCTCATAGGGAGTATTATTCTTCTGGCTTCTAATTTTTCCCACAAGTTAGGGCAAAAAGATAGAACACAATTGGGAAATCAGTCATATAGGCCACGGTTCAAAGTTTAGCCTGCTGTTTTTATATAGCCTTCAAGTAAAGAATGGTTTTATCATTTTTCAACGATTGGGAAAAATAAAAGAAGAATACTTCTTGACATGTGCAAAGTACATTAAAATAAAACTCAGTGTCTTTAAGTGAAGATGTATTGAGAACAGTCAGGCTCATTTGTTTCTGTATGGCTTAATAACAATGGAGCTGTGTGTGGTAGATGCTCTATGAGCTCCAAAGTCTAAAAATTTACTATCTGTCACTTTATAGAAAAAATGTTGTCAGATACTTAGGTAGACCAGAGGCCCTTAGAGTTGTTCACCCTGAGAAATCATAGTGCAGTTTGAGATAGACAATAAAATACAACTATATTCAATATTAAGTAACTTAAAAATTTTTGAGGGAAATATAATATATCCTGGTACATGTAAGTATTATAGTGCTAAAGGCTTAAGAAACTTCTGTGGGAACTTAATATTCTGGAAAACATATATATAGATAGATGGAAAGATAGATTCTTATTCAGAGGAGAAAGCACTGATATTGCAATTTTATCAGCAGAGCACTTTAGTCCAGTTTCCTGAACATCAGTATTCTGAAGGAAAATCATTTCAGAAATTCTGAACCAGAGGTTCCTGGTATTGACCTTTAACCTATTTCCTAATTCAGCTGTAATAAGGGCCAAGAAAAGATCCCAGCTCAATTCTCCCATCAACTCCATCTTGCCTAAGACTCAGAGAACAGTTATGTTCCATGTTAATCTATACCCTCTTTAAATCATTGCTTGGTAACTTTATGAGAGAAAGAAGACCAAAGTGAAATATATGTAAGAGATTAATCTATAAAACACATCCAGAAAAATTTTATTGAGATAATGTTTGAGATGATCCATGAAGAATGGAAGGCATTTTGGCAGGTGGAAATTGGAATAGGAATAATATTTTAGATGCATTAGCACAGCCTGAATCCTATAGGTGGGAGTGTATGGATATATTTGGGAAATATAAATACCCTTGAATGATTAAAAGAAATGGTATGTATATAAAAAATGGAGTTTGGAAGCTAATTTTCCAAACTTAATTGGAATGATAACATGAACTGTTTAAAATGTGAAAATAGTAAAGGAGTGGAGAACCTCTTAGACTTAGAGGAATGAGAGTGCTGTGATCATGCCTGTACTTTAGAATTACAATCTGTAAAATAGTATGCACATAACCAGGGCTTGGACTGCAGAGTCACAAAGTGGACAGTGTGTGTGTGTGTGTGTGTGTGTGTGTGTGTGTGTAGGGGCAGAAATGTAACCCTTACATATATTGAAGAAAATGTTACATCTTCATGTTGTATTTATTTTTAATATGCAATATTAAAATAATCAGCTTTGTAAGTAAATCTGTGAGTTGATCGGGCTCAGCCATATGGTCTATGTGAAACATGGTCATGCGTCATATATGGTCAGTAAACCAGGAGTAGGAACATGTAGAGATTGCCTCAAAGGCGGGAAGGACAGTGTACCCCTCACCCCTTCTGGCTTTCAGCTCACTGTCACTCATTGCTATTTGTGTCTCCCCAGCTAGTGGGACCATACATTATATTATCCAGTTTTAACTGAGTGTAAACACAAAGTGAATGAATGAATGTCTTAACCAAGAAAATGTTGAAGATCATTCTAATAACACAGGCACAAGCAACCAACAAGAAAGGACAGCGATGCCACTACTTTAATTACAAACTGTTTGCCCTCATTATGTTGGCGACCATAATTATTGTTACACTAATGTTATAATTATTGCTATGGTCACCAATGTAATGAGGGAAAACAATTATGATTAATCTGTCTAAAGCTGGCCCAAATGCATTATTAACAAGAAAATGTGCTATATGCATAAATATCCACTATTAGTAGTAATATAAATTAGTAATAACCATGTTTAGGAGGATAGTTCAGTAGATAGTTTTATCTACTGAAATATTTTATTTTATTAATATATCACTCTTCAAATACATCTATTGTATTATGTTCTCTTACCATGTAAGAAATTCATTAGCTTAGCAATTCAGTATGCACAATGTTATAAATGAATACTGTTATATTTATTGGGGATGGTCATCACACACATTTTGGTGTTGTGTGAGCAGTTATCAAACTTTTGAAGGTCATAATGCAGGGATGATAGATCTTCAAGAAGTGATCTAAAATGCAAAGAGCAATGCAAAGGTGGTTCCACTGGCTCTGTCATGACCTGGGATTGTGGCAATCACTAAAGGAAAGGAAGTAGCATTCACAGAAAGTATTATGGGATGACATGGACAAGACAGAGAAGTCAGAGAGCGCTATGTTGCTTGAAGCTTGAGTGGCTGACCCTAGGTATGTGTGCAGGGACATCAGGCCAGTCAGAGGAGCTAGATTTTGGGGGCATAATTGGGCTCTTTCTCTTTCTCTCTCTGGCAGTTAATGGGTCTCTACAAAGAGAAAAGCTAACTGAAGAAATTAATTAACCTATACTTTTAGTACCAATTTCTACATGAAGCCTAGAGTGGATGTTTTCTGTTCTAAACCGTGTGTTTCTTTTATTTCTCACTTGTCATGTTGTGGTAAGCACTGCTTTGAAAAATTTTTAATTATGAGATGCGTAATATACACTTTGGGGGATATCCATGTCGTACTAGGAGACTCCCACTCAGATCTGTATTTTAAAACCTCTGTAGAGGTCATAAGAGAATGACTCTAAATGTAATTTCTTCATGTGTTCCTAAGTTTTATTAATATATAATTGAATCAACTATTGTACCATATAGTAGATACCTAGAATACTTTTATGTTTAACTACAAAATTAACTATAGACTTTGATTTCTTTATTTCTGTTAGGTGTATCTCTTGCATATTTAGGTTGCTATTTAATATGCATACAAATAGTAATTTTTTTGTATGGCTATATAAACTCTAGTACAATATTTTAGAACAAATTTTACTTGAGAAATTTCTGTCCAGAATTAAGAGTGCTGTATCAACAGAAAAGAAGTGACAACCATAGTTGTGGCAGTGGTGTGGCCATCAGTATTATTCTGAGTATCACTGAACATTCACTCAGTGGCCTCACACTTCTTTTTCATAGCTGAGGCCTGTGGAGCCTGGAGTAGAGTAACTGATATTGTTTATTTTGATTCCAGTGATATTTTATATTGTTTATGTTTATCTTTCTTCCATGTGGAAGGAAGCTTCAAATTGGATGTATGAATCCTTTCTCTTACTTGATGTTAGGTGGCATGTGTACTACTTTTTCTTTAACATACTTTTATTTCTGCATTATAATTATGCATCATAGTGAGGTTCAAAGTGAAACAAACATGCAGACACATAGCACTTGGTGTGTTTTCCTTCAGAACCCCATCCCCTATCCCTGCCCTGTGATGTTAGTGAGAGTGGTAGTCATGCCTTCATTCATGGACATAGCATTACTTGAACTTTTTCCTTCATCAATTCTCCTTTTTTCTCTCCCTACTTCTCTCCCCAAATCCCCTTCTACTAGTCTATTGGTCTTTCTCCTCATTTATATGAAATTCCATTTATTTCCTATTTCCACTCTAGCTTCCACATATGAGAGAAAACATATAAACCTTGACTTTCTGAGACTGGCTAATATTCTCTAGGCCCATCCATTTTGCTGCATGTGACATAATTTTGTTCTTCTTAATGGTTGAGTAAAATTCCATTGCTTGTGTATACCACATTTTTGTTATCCAATCATCTGTTGATGGGTATCTAGATTGGTTCCATAATTTGGCTATTGTGAATTGTACCTCTATAAACACTGTTATGTATGTATCACTAGTGTTCTAACTTTAATTCTTTGGAAATATACCAAGGTGTAATATATCTGGATCACACAGTGATTCCATTCCTGGTCTTCTAGGGAACCTCCATACTGATCTCCATAGTGAGCATACTAATTTACAATCCCACCAAAGGTGTATAAGAGTCCATGTTTCCCCAAATCCTCACCAGCATTTATTATTATTTCTATTCTTAATGATTACCATTCTGACTGGAGTTAGGTGGAATCTCAGTGTAGTTTTTATTTGATCTGTGTACTTCTATACTCAGACCCTGGCTCTCCTGAATGTATTTTATTTTTTTCCCAGAATATATTTGCTACGTTTATTTTTGTAAGTCATCTAGAAGCAATCATGCAAATATTTAGTATAAATATATAAATGATATTGGAACCTTTAGAGATACACACATGTGTATATAAATATAATTCCAAGAATATTTTATACCTCATGTAATTTTAAAATGGTATCATAGACTATATTGATCTTTTATAGAAAATTTATAAGCAATGAAAACAATCCAAATTTCAAATTTTCAAAAGACTAAAATTTTTTAAAAACAAGAAATGATATTCTTCCCTTATTAAAAGTAATATAGGTTACTATAGAAAATTTTAGGAAAATATAAATAGAAAACAGGCAGATCACTCACTGACATACTGATGTTATTCTTTTGGTTCATGTGTATTTAAACATACCTGCAAATCTGAGTTCAACATTTTTTTGATGTGCTTAATGCAGCCTTACTGAACTTTCATAGCTTTCTCACCCACAAATATTTCTTCAGCATTTGTAGCAATTCACATTTGTCATTTTTCCAAAGTATTCAACTTAGTTTGCATTAACCTTTAAAATTTTTAATTACAATAACAATAAAACTTTCATAAAAATTTTAAGAATGCCAGAATTAAAATCTTGGTAAGAATAGCTGAAGGCAATGCTAACTGAACAATTGATGAGCATTACTAGGTATACCTTAGGTATATTAAATCAGAGAAAGAATATATTATTTTTACCATATCGACCTTCTAAAAACACTTTTATTAGTTCATTGTAATTATACACCATAGTGAGTTTCAAAGTGATATATAAATACGTGCACATAACACTTGGTGTATTTCCCTTCATATCCCACCCTGCCCCCCTTCCTCCTTCCCATACGTATCAGTGAGATTGATAATGATACCTTCATGTATGGAAATAACCTTCTCTGAACTGTACCCTTCCTTAATCCTCACTTTCCCCCTCCCCTACTCTCTCCCCCAAGCCCCTTCCACCATTGTACTGGTTTCTCTCCTCTTTTGACTGAAGTCCTTTTTGTTTCCTATTTTTGTTCTAGCTTCCACATATGAGAGAAAACATATTTCATTTTATTTTTTTTGCGGTACCGGGGATTGAACCCAGGGGTGTTCTACCTCCGCGCTACACCCCCGGCCCTATTTTTTTATACTTTATTTGAAACCAGGTCTCACGAAGTTGCGGAGAGCCTCACTAAGTAGAGAGAGAGAGAAAGAGAAAGACGGAGAGAGAGAGAGAGCTAAGGCTGGCCGCGAACCCGGATCCTCTGGTCTCCACCTCCCAAAGTACTGGGATTACAAGCGTGCGCCACCACGCCCGGCTGAGAGAAAACATATGATCCTTGACTTTCTGTGACTGGCTGACCTGGAGAGAGAAATTTTCAAATAAAGTATTGATATCCATTACATATCAAGATTTACTTGTATTCAGACACTTGTCCTTATAATTTATGTTACTTTAAAAACACAACCTGAACATAAATAGCATATCTAGTTAAAGTACATTTTAGATAAAGAGGTCTACCCTCTTCTGTAAATTTATGTATTTGAAAAATTTCCTCAATATATTCTTAATAATAAATTATGGGAACCACTTATTTTGAAACATGCAGTATTTTAAATTGAATCACTGTATATAATTTTCTTGAAGAATTTGGAGGATAAATGACAAATGATAATTTAGACTTATAACTAATTATGTTTTATTCCTGCCTAATATATGCAGTTTTGAAATTCTACCTCATACATTTCTAAATGTCTTAGTTCATTTATCTTCAATTGGGCATTGTAGCTAACGTGTTTAGTTAGGGCATTTATATATTGAGTATCTGTAGTTCTTGTCCTGTGAAAATTTACAATCTAAATATTGCATGAACGGGTTACCTCTAATAGAAGTCAATAGAAACCATTTCTTTTTATGAGTTTAAGATGACATAATTTAAACTGAGCAATAATTCGATAATGGTAGAGACACCAAAGAATATTATGTACTAATAACATGGACGAGCATACTATCACACAAAGGAGTCACAGCTACATACCATAGGTGGTACGCAAGGTTTACTGGGAAAAACCAACAAGCAAGAGTAATCGAGCATGTGCATCATGTAAACTCTAGTTAGTCCACCATTTAGTCCAGGCATAGATGGTTTGTGTGCACTATGGCCAATGCACCTGTAAAGGAGCCCTGCCTATGTGCTGCTTCCCACACTCATAGGTCAGGGGCAGTTAGCCTCGTTGAAAAGGGGGAGCCTCCGAAACCTAGTGGCTGGCATCAATCAACCTGTACTGTTGAGATCATTTAGATCTCATGAGCCAGGTCCTTACTAAAACACCTAAAATGGGAAGGAATATGTCTCCAGAGCCATCCAGATTTATTTCTTTTCTAGTAATATGGCAGTATGCTTTCTTCTTTTCTTTCTTTCTTTTTTTTCTTTTTGGTGGTACTGGGGATGGAACCCAGGGGCATTCTACCTCTGGGCTACACCCCCACCCTTTTTTTGTTTTTGAACTAGGGTCTCACTAAGTTGCTGAGGCTGGCCATGAACCTGTGATCCTCCTGTCTCAGCCTCCCAAGTACTGGGATGACAGGCATGTACCAACACGCCTGGCATTTTCTTTTCTTAATAAAACATATTTACTTATCTATGGTTAGCAATAAAATCATTGTGATAATACTTTAAGTAGACATGTTATAAAGGGAAATATTAAGCTAATATTTCTTTTACATCCTTCCAGGGATGAAGTATTTCTAAGCTAAGCAAGGCTTGAAACTAGATATTTTAGTCTCTCATTGAACATCTTATTAAGATGCATGGCTTCAGCTGTGAGTCTTTAAAAGTAGCTTTAAAAATCTGAAGCAAATATATGTATTAAAATATTTAGTAAAGTCACTGCTGTCTGTCCTTTCTTGACTGGGAGTCTGGACCCTAGGTCCCTTTGTAGCTTTTCACCACAGTGTATGAAGCTGAATAACCCAAACTGCTTTCTGTTGATTTTCGGGGCCGCTCTCCAAGTAATCATGCAAGTGAGAGCTTTTGCAAGTTGAGAGTAACATAAAACTTGAAAATAATCTCAGCATCTGAGAAATACTTTATTGTCAAATTGCTCAAGACCTACCAGAAACATCTAAGTTTCTAAGCTGCTCCTTAGCTATATTTGGTCTAACCAGTTCAGATGGAATTCACAAGGCCACCTTGCTAACCTACCTCACACTTCTGATATTTTAACCATTCCCTCCCTTGTCCCAGTTTTTTCACACTCAAACTCAAATATCATTCTTTAACATGCCCCTGTTAATTAAACTCTGCCATCTGAACACATACATGGTTGATTTATAACAGTCTTATTTTTCTGCTACATTATTTATGCACCCAGTTAGGTATGCAAAATTCCATCATTGTTGTATATGCTATTATCATTTTATTAATTGAGCTGACTTTTTTCAAGTAGTCTTCACAGGGGGCAGGGGGAAATCCCTAATCTCACTCAAATCAGGATGGTCTCTAGCAATTCAGGGTCTTGTCTTTTTTTTTTCCCCCTGCCTAATTCTCATGGTGATCTTCATATTCTTGTTTCATCTATATTGGAGGGGGATGGCTTTAAAAATTAGACAGGAAATCTGAGGATTTCCTTTTTCCATATTGGCATTAGGCAGCTGTCATCTGTTCAAGATGTCAAGCACTAAAAATTCTTTATTGCTATTACCTTTCTAATCCTACAGGCCATTAAAAGTCACAAATCTTTACTCACAGTCTGATTAGAATATCTCATTATGTCTGAACTCTTCCCGTCTAATCTATAGACTACAGCAAATGGGATAAGTGTTTTTTTCTCCTTAGGTTTACCATTTACAATTTTATGATGTAGAGATAGAACAACACACATATCAATGGTCTTCTCATGACCTTGTAGGGTATCATCACTAAGTTCTTAGAATGTTGCTGGTACTCTTATCTTCTTCCACCATCACCTGGAAAGACAGGAGAGGGGCCCCTTCATGGAGTGAGAAGAGCCATTCTAGTCATGAAAGAGATAATCTTTTGTCTGTCAGACTGGAGAGCACACCCTCACCACATGAAACAGAAGAAAGAGAAAACATTGAGGGACTGTAGATCAATGATCTTCAAAGTTTTAAGAGGAGGTAAGCACAGGCAGCCTTAGAAGAACACATGGCATGTGGTACAGCTTCAGCAGGGACATAGACAGCACTGTGCATAAAACAAATAATATCTACTGCTCCATCGTTGGGGCTGGTAGCATCGTGGTGGGCACATGTCCAGGCAGTAGGAAACACAGAAGCCCAAAGGCAGGTGCAGGTTCACAGGTCTTGATAAACTATTGGTAGCTAAGAGATCCCATCTCATCCTGGATCTGACAGGAGTGGAAGTCACCGCAGGCCAGTCTTGTTTGGCATTCTGGTGGTCCCCATCTCTGTAACAGAAATACTGTGCTAATCTGTGGGGATGATTTCCTTGCTGGGCTGTCTTCCTGAAACCCAGGCCAGTGTGGGGTCTTGGGATGATTGTATAGGTTTGAGTTCTGAATTTCTTTGGGGCCTCATATGGATGTGGTTAGGAAAGTGCCCCAAGGTGGAGAACTAGAGTATAGGTCCCAAATCTAGACTCAGGTCTTCATTTTCCCCTCCCCATTCCAACCTATCTGCATGGAACTGCTGGCCTCTGCCTGTCCAAGGCTTGAGAAGGGACATCTGCAAAAAACAACCAACCAACCAACCAACCTAACAAACAAACAACCAAACAAACAAAAACATATTCCACAGGTCACCAGAACACAGACACTCAGAAGATTCTCCCCTCCCCAAGTCTCACTGAAGAACCATCCCACTCTAAGGAGCTGAGAAGCCCATTTAAAGGATTTTCAGATTTCAAACCTTGAAAGATTAAAAAAAAAAGTCTATGTCCCCACTGTGAAGCTCTACAAGTAAACCAGGCTTGTTCTATATGTAGAACAATCAACCTATTATGTACTTTTTCATTCTAAATATGAATAGTTATACAAAATTAATCTGTAAAGCCTTCTATTTGAAAAAACAAAGACAAATAAATTCAAATGAAATGGGAAAAAATAATGTAGGCAAAACCAAATACTTAGAAATCTATTTAGTTTACTCAGAAAAACACACAGAATGTTGAATATGGGTAACAACAATAAATATTTAAACTTAAAAATAAGAAATAGCAATATAAGCAAATTAGTTTTGTGACAGCGCTAGGGATTGAACACACATGCTAGGTGAGCACTCTGCCATGGAAGTATACCTCCAGCCCAGCACAGCATATTGTTTAAAATACAGCAATATTAACAGAAAATAGCATAGATGTTTTTCTTTTTTTTTTTTTTTATTCTGGTGCAATGGCAACAAGTAGGAATAAAAGAGAAAGAAAAAGGCCGGGCGTGGTGGCGCACGCTTGTAATCCCAGTACTTTGGGAGGCGGAGACCGGAGGATCCGGGTTCGCGGCCAGCCTCAGCTCTCTCGCTCTCTCTCTCCCCCTGTCTCTCTCTCTCTTTCTCTCTCCTTAGTGAGGCCCTCCGCAACTTTGTGAGACCCGGTTTCAAAATAAAGTATAAAAAATAGGGCCGGGGGCGTAGCGCGGAGGTAGAACACCCCTGCGTTCAATCCCCGGTACCGCAAAAAAAAAAAAAAAAAAAAAAAGAGAAAGAAAAAAGAAAAGAGACAAAGACAATCAGGAAAAAGAAAAGAGTTGAGTGGAGTGGGGACAAGATCTCTGTTGTACCTTTTTAAGTTTTGTAGTATAAGTGCAACTTCTACAAAAACAGTATACTCCTAACAGTGAATTTATAAACAGCAGTGTTTAGAATTCTGTGTGTTGGCAGCAGGTAGAATTGTAGGCTGGTTGTTTCCCTGGGCAAATCTCTAAGACTCCATCTTCTCCATTGCAAGCCAGTAGTAATAAGTAGTCCCTATTTCATCTGTAGGTTTTCAGACTTACTTATAAATAATAAATCATTAGCACATTGTCAGGCACATAATAAATACCCAATTCATGCTTGATTTCTTTGTGATTGTTAGTAGATTCATAGAAGTGAAAGAGTAATGGTGACTACAGCCATATTAGGAAATGAGGCTATTTACATTATTTAGCATTAACTGCAAGTGAGATATATAATCAAGTTGGAAAATAACAATCTACTAAAAAGTGTGTGTATGCTTCATTTTCAATAACTTCTTTACCTTTTCTTTATGCATCTAGTTTGAGTAATGGATCGTAATCTTGACGCTCTCTTCATTTTTAACCCTAAGTAGTCCTTAGATCACCCCTGCCACATCCCACTGATACCACAGTATTCTTTCTTCCAGAATTGGTAAGTGGGCTCATGTCTTTAGTCTTAGGAGTGGGAGAACAGAAAAGAGCCATGCCAGTCTGCATCTTTGACATCACTTAATTTCAACTCACAGGTGACCATGTTCTACGTGCATTTTATCCCTGAGCCACATTTCCTTGGCTAACAGTGATTAATGTAAAGTAATTTTAAATAAAAGTTTAAGCAAAAACACAATATCATAAGAAGCAATTGAAGTAATGAAATTGTTTCTTTTATTGCGAATTTTCTTTTAAACCCTCCCAATTATGATCTTCATTGACAATATAATCAGGACTTAATGCTGAGTTGCTGTTAATGTTTAATGCTGCTTATGTTGTTTAATACAGTGTATAATTTGGCACTGAATCTTTTAGTAGAACTAAGCTTTGACATCCTCTGCACTCATCCACTCAAAACTAATATTTTCAATCAATTAACACCTCTTCACCACAACCTTACCCGCATTTCAATATAGAATGTATATCTCAGTAAAGAGTGTTGAACATTTTAGAATCTTTATACATGAAAATTCACTTTTAAAAGGATGAAGTCATTAGACATATAATAAAATTTTATCTCAGGCTTAAATTTGATAAAGTATTATAGCTAGAAGTAGCAACGTCTACGCGTATTTTCCACTCTAGAATTCTTCCGTTAATCAAGTGATGTTACTGGCATCTAACTGCTCTAAATGAAACAGAGTATTTACAATAATAGCATGTCCTTTCAGAAAAAAATAATATGATTTGGATATGATAGTGGTTCACTTAAATTCTTAGGAGAGATTTTACCCATATGGTACTTCAGCACCAGATTTCTTGTGATTTTTCACCGTGAGTGAAAGATATATTTCCAAGGCTTAGTTTATTAAGACCAGCAAATGTTTACAAATGGGTGTGCAGCTCTCATCCCCGTAGGAATATGTGGGTGCCTGTCTAGTGTGGATTTCAAATACCAATTGAGAATCATAATTAGGGTATAGCTACAGTCTCATGAATATTCAGTCACTCCATAAAAAGAATTAACTTGAGCCATGTATCAGTTACATGAAAGTTGATAAACTCCTTCAGCAAGGGTGATATTTTCAGGGAACAGATTCAGGTATGAGAGAAATATCATTTCTCTTCTTTTTTTCTTTAATTCAAATTAATCATTTTATGTGATAGTAGAAAAATTAATGTAGTACAGTATCCAGATTTTTCCAACCATTTTAGGTTTCAGCTCCATCGTAGCCTGTTTTCATCTTTTCTACTCTTGTTCTTTTTCCTGGGATGGCATCTAAGGCTCAGGGCAGGTTGCATTAGGAGGTTAGCATGACTCACACAATGCCACAGCCTGAACAAAGTCCCCAGCACCACTTTCTCTTCTGTGATGTAACTCGTCCACATAGTTCTTGTCTTCTCTGATCATGAAAGGTTGATTTCTGCTGCCAAGAGGCCCGTGTTCCCACCCGGCCACTACTCGCTATCCACTCTAGTCCACTCTAGCACTGTATGCTGTTTCCTTGTTCCACATTACGATCTATTTAGGATACACATAGCATGCTGTTCACTGGCACTCAGGAAAGAGCAATGGCAGCTCACTGTGACATACTATGTTGGCATGTAATTGCAAAGTCTCTTTTGGATTCTTTGTGTGTGTGTATGTGTGTGTATGTGTGTATATGATATTGGGGATTGAACCCAGGGGCATTCTACCTCCAAGCTACAACCCCAACACTTTTTATGGTTCTGTTTTGAAACAGGGTCTTGCTAGGTAACTGAGAGTTTTGCTACATTGCTGAGGCTGTCCTTGAACCTGCAATCCTCTTGTCTCAGCTTTCCAAGTACTGGGATTACAGGTGTGTGCCACCACACCCAGCTTCTCTTGTACTCTTTAGATGGCAATTCTCTTCCTTCCTTTCATATTTTGCATATGAAGGAAATTCTGAGGGTAGTTTTCCAGACAAAAAGTGAAGCATAGCTCTCCTCTATTCTGAAATTCTACCCATCTGGGAGCTTTATCTTATTCCCAGCTGACCCTGGATTTCCTCTGTAATGCAGCACTTCTGACCAATGTCAAACCTTTTGTGTTCTTCTCCAATTCCACTCCCTTTCTACATTTTAGGAGATGTTTTTGGTTCAGATAGAAGATGACAGTGGTCAAGCAGGGTAAGGGAAAATAACAATGAGGACAGAAACAAGTTTGCAAATGTCCCCCCATATCATACAGGCACATGTCTTTAAAAATTGTGCTCAGAACTAATATTCTGGGAGTGTGTTCAACTATGATTGAGTGTTTTGATTAGAAATTGTTCCATAGACCATCACTGAATAGAAATTTTGATTTGAACATGAATGTACTGCATTCACACAATGTTAATAACCAAATGCTCCCTTCAGTCACAACTTTTAAGGTCATCAAGTGTCATGCAAATTGGAAGTGAGGAGAGTGAAGACAGGAAAGAAGTAATGGAGCAAGGAATGCTGGGATGCTCTATCTCATATCATTGAAAACCTGTCTCTTCAGACTCAGTTCCTGACACTCACCCAACCCACAGATTCTTCCTACTCCTCTGACCTGTCCTGTCAACTCACACCTAATTGGTCACACTGTGCTCTTAAGTCACATTATCTGTATTTTGCCCTTTTTGGAGCCTTAGCACCATGCTTTGCATGTAGGAGTCTGTTCATATGTATCTCAGCAGTGTATAAGTAAATTGAAACTAAGTCAATGTTTTACATTTAAAATACAGTTTGCTGGTTTTAGAAACAAATTGTTGGAGTGTTTTAGGTAAAAAAAACCTGGTGAGAGTCCTTTTACAGGAAAGATAAGGTGTGAAGGATGGTTTTGAGCAGAGAGGCAACAACAGAAACACAGGTAGACCTGAAATTAGGGGGCTCAAATGTCAAGGTAAAGAGCCAGGAAGCAGGTTCAAGAAGGTCAGCATTTAAAGTGAGGGGTTGTAATCCATTCATCTGTTGATGGACACCTGGGTTGGTTCCATGATTTGGCTGTTGTGAATTGTGCTGCTATGAGCATGGATATGCATATATTACCGTAGTTCTCTGGTTTCAGTCCCTTTGGAATGATACCCAGGAGTGGTATAGCTGGATCATATGGTGGATCCATTCCCAGTTTTCTAAGGAATCTCCACAGTGGTTGAACTAGTTTGCACTCCCACCAACAGTGCAGAAGAGTTTCTACTTCCCCACATCCTTGCCAACATTTATTGTTGTTTGACTTCTTAATGCTTGCCATTCTGATTGGGGTTAGATGGAATCTCAGAGTAGTTTTGATTTGCATTTCCATGATTGTTAATGATGTTGAACATTTTTTCATGTATCTATTGGCCATTTGTATCTCTTCTTTCATGAGGTGTCTATTCAATTTGGTTGCCCATTGCTTAATTGGGTTATTTGTTATTTTAGTGTAAAGTCTTTTTAAGTTCTTTGTATATCCTAGTGTATTAGTCCTCTGCCAGAGAGATATCTTGCAAAGATCTTCTCCCATTCCATAGGTTTTCTCTTTAGGCTCTTGATGTTTTCCTTTGATGTGCAGAAACTTTTTAGTTTAATGCTATCCCACTCATTAATTCTTGTTTTAGTTTCATGGGCTTTGGAGGAAGTTTCTGCCTGTGCCTATATGTTGGAGTGTTGAACCTATGCCCTCCTCTAGTAATTTCACAGTCTCTGGTCTAATTTCCAGGTCTTTGATCTATCTCAAGTTGACTCTTGTGCAGAGTAAGAGGTAAGGATTTAGTTCCATTTTTCTACAGATAGAATGAAATTCTAGTCAGCAATAAAGAAGACAAAATAATATCCTTTACAAGAAAATGGAAGGATCTGGGGAACATTATGTTAAGTGAGATTAGCCAATCACAGAAGGAGAAGTGGCATATGTTTTCTCTAAGATGCGCAAGCTAGGGAGTAGTTGGGATACAAGAGGGACTCCAGACAATGGTGGAGAAGCCTCAATGGAGCCAGGGAAATTGTCTAAGGGAAAGGGAAGGGGAAGAACAAAGTTCATTAATAGAATTACTACCATCGACCATGTGTACATATGAGAATATACCAACGTCAATCTCAGTACTCTGTACTGGGGGGGAAGGGAAGGTGGGGGGACACTAAGTGCTGTGTGCATGTATGTTACTGTCAACTTGATTTTCATTGTGATATGAGACTATAATGCACCAATAAAAGCACATTTAAAAAAATAAAGTGAGAGGTTATTGCCAGGCATAGTGGAGCATGCCTATAATCCCAGTACTTGGGAGGCTGAGACAAAAGGATCATAGGTTCGAGGCCAGCCATAGCAACCTAGTGAGAATTTGTTTCTAAACAAAAAATTTTAAAAATGGCTGAGGGTACAAGCTTGGAGATAGAATGCCCCTGGATTCAATCCCCAGTACCACAAAAATAAACAAACAAATAAAAAATGTGAGGGTCAGCACTGGTGGTGCATGCCTGTAATCCTGGTACTTGGGAGGCTGAGACAGGAAGACCACAGGTTCAAGGCCAGCCTCAGCAACTTAGTGAGACTCTGTTGCAAAAAAAAAAATTAAAAGTAGGGCTGGGGGGGTAGCTCAGAGATAGAATGCTCCTGAGTTTAAACCTCAGTACCACAAAAATATAAATAAATAAATAAATAATAAAGCAAGGGCCATTAACTCAGAGGGTCCTTCTATCCGTCTAGAGTTCTGGGCCTAAGGATATCCCTGGCTCAGTCCTGCTGAGGCAATGTAATGGGACAATTAAGACTATTCCAAGTGCTCATCCTGGGGTCTTCAGTCAACTGTACAAATCCTCATTAGCTCTGTCCAACTTAGTAAACTCAATCAAGTTGTTTTAACTTCTTCACAGGCAGCATTTAATAGGAATACTAATAGGACTTACATTGTAAGCCTCACAGTGGAACCCTTCAGGTACATCGGAAAACATGTTTTTTCTGTGTCCCTCTTCTGGGTGATTTCGTTTGTTCTCTGCAGACACCATGGAATGAGTAACTAAGCCTCTCCAACTCTCTGTGGTTTCTCCCTCAGCCTGTTTATTTGCTCTCCTTGCTCCGGTAGCTGTTTCATAAAACCAATGGAACTTATGCTCAGTGAACCAGATGGTACACATGATCTTTCCACAGCCCTGGGAGGGGCCCATGCAATGTGTTTACCTGATCATGTTTTTTTTTATTAATTTTTAAAAACTCCAATAGACTGTGTGTTGTTTTTCATAATGCCTCCCTCACTCAAAATATACCGTGTGTGAGGACCTACCTTCCCAGGCTCTGAGTTCTTTTCATTCACATCACCTCACTTTTTAAGAGAGCCCTCCAGGTCATGATCATGAACCACTACCAGCTACCATTATTTAAGAGCTCCACATCTGGCCCATGTTCCTGCACTGGAACCTGACACTGGTTTAGCATATCCCTCAGACTCAAGGGGATAAACGCTATCTCCACTGATCGACATCTTCCCTTGAGTCCTGCTCCATTTATTGAGCCTGTGAATCTCCTGGTCTCACTTAGAGTGATGTTCCTCAAGCTATTCTTACTAGACTTCTCTGGAGTGAAGGGAGCCAGGATTCATACTCATCATTACTTTTCCCCACAGAAATGACTTTGCGAATTTCCAACTTGCTCTGACTGTCACTAATATTTTGTATAGTCTGTAGGTGAGGGTCAAATAAAGATCATAGAGCATGTTTATGGACATTTATTTTGCAAGTCCTGCTTATTCCATTGGAAAGTAGAAGGTGCATAGAGTCTCAGGATTTCCGATGAACTCAGTGGGGATGCTAACATTTAGGCAACTGTTTCACTTCTACAAAATTGGAGAATATCTAGAAAATAATGAGAAGTCAACAAATATTAGCTCTTACTGTCAGAATCCTGTCATCACTGGCCATTGGTACAGGAATGATTCTGCACCTCTGAAACAGTATCTGGATCTTTGAAACAAGTTTTATAGAAAGATAGAGGAAAACAGTGGAAAAATGAGAAGAGAGCTGTCATACAGGATATTACTTTTAAAAATGTTAAAGCAGTTTATTTTTACTTGAATAAAATTAAAATAATATTACAAGAAGAAACAATCATATTCCTAATTTTAGAATATAAAATTTGCATTTTTTTAGATGAAGAGATTCAGTATTCCAAAGTTGAACAAGTTATTTTTAGAATTAAAAAAATTCTTTCTGATAGCATCCGTTTATTTTAATTTAATTGGACTTAACTATTAACATTTAAATCTTGCCAGGCATTGGTGGCACCTGCCTATAATCCCAGTATGTAAGAGGCAGAGACAGGAGGATTGCAGGTTCAAAACCAGTATCAGCAATGTAGCATGACTCTCAGTAACCTAGCCAGACTCTGTTTCAAATAAAAAAATAAAAAGGGCTGGGGTGTAACTCTGAGGTAGAATGCCCCTGGGTTCAACCCCCACTACCCCACTACCAAAAAAAATGATAATAATAATAAACCTAAATATTCCCTCTAAGAAATAGGAAATCAATAAAAATAATGTGATAAGACTCTGCACAAGCAACAAACTTAATTTTCTATTCTTTCTATTTTAGGTTAAATGTAAAACTATAATGTTCACTTGGAAAAGAAATTGCACAGGGTTATCTACATTTAAATTCACAGAAACACATTTTTGTTATAGAGCAAAAGAAATAGAGGCAGCCAGAATATAAAAGTAGGTACATTAGACTGAATGAGTATTAATAATATTTATTGAACCCGCACCTCATTCTTTAGGACAATATTCTTTAACATAGAACAAAAAATGTGGGTGGGTTGTTTACTTGTTTTATATTTCATATTCTTAGGAGAAATATATGCACCTAATTACCATGCTAAAAAAAGAAAACCACTCACATGGAAAATGAAATTTGAAAAACAGTGCATATTTATTTCTGCTCTAATAGTGCAATAAGGGACTTACACATCATGTTTCATAAGGTGTGAATTTCAGGTTCTTGAGAGCTTATATTCCATGTAAGTTATATTCTCTATTTTATATGTATTTTTTTTTTTTTGGTACTGGGGATTGAACCCAGGCCCATCTTAAAATACCATCATGTTGAAGGTTAGGGTTTTAACAAATGAACTGGAGAGAAGAACCATTCAGTCCACCTCAGGCCCTTAGAACATCACACTTGTTCTAGCCCATGGTGTACCTCCTTCGGTTTCTTAACTGTGGTAGCTAAATTCTGCTGACCTAAATTCAGATGGCCCTGCTGCATCTGTTCCAGGGAAACAGGTACCCAGGTTCCATTTATCTCTGCTGCTGCCTGTTACTGTTTATACTTTGGGGTAGTTGGTGGCACTGTGATGTCAGTTCTGTCTTAGATTCAAGAAAACTTGCAACATTTCAGTTTGTTTGACTTCTTTTCCTTTACTTTTTCTTCCTTCCTTCCTTTTTCCTTTCCTTTCATTCTTTCTTTCTCTTCCTCCCTCCCTCTCCACTTTCCCTCTTTCTCTTTTATGCATAGATGGAGGCCACATCCAGATTGTTCTGTTGGATACACATTTCACTCTTAAGACTTAGTCTGCAGATATTCTTGATGCCATTGGAGTGGAATAATTTTGCAGCAAACAATTAGTCTTATTTCATAAATGGAACTAAAATTATAGTCCAGACCTCTGGCATCAAGTTAAACAAAAAATGATCTCACTTGAGAAAGCAAGACCTAAATTATCACAGTAAAAGAGACACAGAAGTCTGAAGATGCACCTCGTTATTCTGCTCCTCACTTGAGATGGACTTGCTCTCACCAGAGCCCTGTTTTTGTTTTTTATTATGGACTTGACACTGTTCATATGTTGTCTTACTTAATCCTCATAGTAAACATATGAAGTAGGCAACAGGAAAATAGGCTTAGCTAGACTAAGAAATTTATCCAGAGTTGCACATCTAGCAAATAGCATGAGTGAGATTTGAACAAAAGTAGCTTAACTTTAGAGCCTGCACACTTAATCACCCAACTCCTCTGTCTCCTGAGCAATGGAAGTCATCTTCAAACGTTCATATGCTGGTGAGTGAAAAAAAAACCCATCATCTGATTTCTGAGCCACTTGGCCACACTTTCAGAAGGTGCCTAGTAGTGAGTTTTAGTAGTTTTACAAACTCAGAAGAAGGTGTCTTGTGAAATTTTTGGAATCACTTTTAGTCCATCTTTGGGCTAGTTCAGCTCAAAGAGCTGTTATGGTTGTCATGTGCATAAATATCACATGTACATCGATCTAAAATATACTTTTATAGATTCAGTTCTTAGATTTGAGCGAGCTAGTCAGCTTATCATTGTATAGTGAATGAATTCTTCACAATTAATTACTACTGAGATCATCAATTGTGTAGAAAAATATTCAGGATAAAAACTGCGAAATTTTAATGAGTAAAAGTGACCAATGTTTGACCTTTTTTCATAGAGTCTTAATTGAACAATAAGTAGTTATCCTAAAATAATGATGGACTCCAATGGGAATGTGGTCAAGATGATAATTGCTATATTAGGCTGATTGATTAAGGCTGTGAAAAGTTATTAGTGGGAGGGTGAAAGGTCACAAATTTACATTGAACTTGGTTTAATTTGAATTCTGTCAATAAAAGGGGAAGTAATTGTGGCACTCATATTTTATAAAAAAATCATTCTCTCTTCCAATTAATGTCTTTGTCATTCTGTAAGCAATTAATCCAGAAATAAATTACTGCCTACAACCATCATAGAAAGCATTGTCATAATATTTTCTAGTTTTTTTCCCTAGTAAGTCAGTCTATGGACATAAACTACCATTGACTAAATGCAAAGAAATTTAAGACTCAGAATTAGTTCACATAATTACTTATCCAAACTTGACTAAAAGTTGGGATAGAAGGAACTGAAGCTTATCCACTGCCTAATACTTACTGTGGAATGTTTCAGATATTTTACATAAATTATTTTAATATAGTAAAATTTAATAAGACAAATACCACTATACCCATGGTCTAGTAAAGAAAATGAATATCATGAGAGGCTACAAAACTTGGCCACAGTCACCCAGATTTTTATGGAAATGTGAATATGGTTTCATATTCTTTGCTTCACATTAATTTGCTAGTCAAAACATATTGCAACAATACTTTTCCAATTACTGGCCTAATTAATAAAATAATTCCATCAAGGTTCCTAATTAGTACATCATCACATAGTTACTGAATGGAGTACAATATGATACAAAATTGTTCAGAAAAAATAGGACTAAGAATTTTTCAAATGTATCAAGTAACAGGGTAGCTACTCGATTATCCCTTACTCTTGGCAGAATTATTAGCTCTGTAAATATGTGACATTCATGACTGGATGTGTTAACAAGGCCTCTTTGGGAGACTGTAACCATAATTAGCAATAATTACCCATAAAAAATGTATAACCAAACATAAATAAGGAAAAAAAAAAGAATGTCCACACAGAGAAAGAAAATTAATAAAAACACAAAGAGAAAGGGTTTCAAAGTCAGGCAGACACATTTTCATATTCTGGCTCCAACACTCGCTGATCATGTGACCTTGAGCAATGAGCTTAACCTCTGAGATTCCTTTTCTAGGTTTTCGAAGGGATACACCACTGCCTGCCTTGTAAGGTTATTGGAACATTCAAGTATCGAAACATTCCTAGCACAACTCTGGCCCCAAATGAAGACGCAATGACTGTTCGCTTCTTCTTTCCCTTAGTTTTTCCTCCTCTTGTGTTAATGCCTAATAATCTGCACTATTACTAAGTTGTCCTAGAATGTGGCCCTAGGCATGGGGCTGTGTTTTTAGCTCTGTATCCAAAAATAAACCGAGACCCAAGGGAGATGCGTCTGAGGTGGTGAAGCTGAAGCTGCTGATGGGATCTTAATTTACACTAAAGTGGAAATACAGAAATCCCTTAGGATGATGACTCTTCGAGGCTTTCAGGAGCCATTATTCTCCATAGGAGGAGAGAATTGCTTTACCTTCCTCTTTTTAATGTGTCTCATTACACCTTTCAAACATATACATTTCATTACACGCTTCCATTACAGCTCCTCGTTTTAACTTTCAAATATGTGCATATCATTACATCTCCTTTAAGCATCTTTACATATTCTCCATTTGTGGATTTCATTAAAGCCTTTCCTTTGTAGATCTCATTACTAAATTACTTTCATGTATGTTATTATAACCTATATTTCTCATTACATTACTTAAACATGCACATCTCATTACACCTTTCTATTTATGCATCTCATTACACTCCTCAAAGTGGGTATCATATTACATCTTTCTCCTCTGCATATCATTGCATTTGTCCAATTATACATCTCATTATGCCATTTCATTTATGCATTTTATTATACCCTTTCTTTTATCTGTGTCATTACACGCCTCAAACCTAGGCATCTAAGCAACCTCCTCTGTGTGCCATTTTGTACAACTCATGGTGTGTTATCTCCATTTTTCCATGTGTCCTTTTTCTGATTCCCCTTAAAGATAGGAATCTTAACCTAAGGGTTTTATTAAATTGCTATTCTTACATATACATGTCTCATTACATATTTATTGCATTTTAGAGGATGTCTCTTCTACACTTTCGACTCTTCTTTTTCCTTTTCTATCAAAGTCTTTCAAGAAAAAGTGACTCAGGCTCTTTTGATTGAGTTAAACAAGTATCCCATCACACCCTTCATATAGCAGGATCTCCATTATTATAACTCCCTCGCCTCCTGTGTTTTAAGTCATGTAATAATCTTTTCATTGGTGAGTCTCAATATTGTCCTTCAGATGTGCACTGCCATGTACCCTTGACTAATCATCTTTCTTTTTCTACCTTAAACCATCTCTGTTGTAGATGGTTCGGTTACACTATCATCTCATCATGATGTTCCTCCATAAATGAAATTTCTCTGGTTGTTTGTTTGTTCTTCTCTAGGTTCTTATTTATTCTTTGCACAAGTATCTTCTTTCCCTGAGGCAACAGATGCCTTTGGAATAAATGCAGTTCAATATAGCCAAATTTTCCTGTGTTGCTTTACATAAATTCTCTTCTGTTACTCAGTGTTTTTGTTGTAGTACTACTCAGAAGCGTACAACTCTTGAAACTTCAATAGCCATCCTGCTTTAATTATATGGGTTTATAAGCAGTAGTGAAATAAACTGTGTTTGAGACATTTCTTCCATGAATATTATAATCAAGATTCTACCAATAAATATTCCATTATAATCTAATATAACCAGGATTCTATAATTTCATATGTAAGCTGGGATACTTGCTAAGTATAGTTACTTGAGGATATTAATCCTTTGGCATAGAAATGGCCCTGCCACCAAAATGACACTGAATTGGATCAGGTAGACTTGGTTTAAGTCATAATTCTCACTTTCACTATGTGAAAATTGGGCAAAAGTCCTCAATTTTTTTTTGAGTCACTTTACCTTGGTGTCAGAAACTGAGCGTGAGCTGGACACATAGAAAATAGACTAGGCCAGGTGAGGTGGTGTGTGCTTGTTAATCCCAGCACTTGGGAGACTGAGACAGGAGGAGGATCAAAGGTTCAAGGCCAGCCTCAGTAACTTAGCGAGACCTTGTTTCAAAATTTAAAGGGAGGGTGTATCTGAGGGTGTAGATCAGAGATAAAACAACACTCCTGAGTTCAAACCCTTGTACAGGAAGAAGGGAGGGAGGGAGGGAGGGAAGGAGGGAGGGGAAGGGAAGGGAAAGAAGGGCCAGATAGGAGTTTTGTTTATAACTATAGTCGTGCCAGAACTATAAAGCTGAAGAAGAAAGAAGGGGACAATTCCTGATTCCCCACCTCCAATCTCTTGCTGGTGACCCCGTTGTCTGAGCCCAGCAGGATGACAGAGAGAATACTGGTGATAAATATTGTGGATGCCATTCCCATCCCAAGGATGGCCCCGAACAGCATAGGAGTAGATAGAGTCTGGATGGGAAGAGACCACACAGAGAATATCCAGAAAGCCTTCTCTTTCCATTCTCCTTGGTTTTCCATGTCCCCCTCATTTTATCATGTTTTTTTCACATTGCTCTGTATTACTTTGCTTATAAGCAGATTATTTATAGTTCTACTTTGGAAATATACTACTATGTATTTGTGAATGTTTTTCTGCTTCCCAACAGAACGTGAGCTCCATGAGGCTTGGACCAAGTTGGTGTGTTTTCCTGCTGTATCCATATATCTAGTTCAAAGTAGCTGCTTTATAGGACCATTTTGCAGTTAAGGATGCAAAACAGAAACCACCATATTGTAATCGTCAGATTATGAGAAAACTAGGAGCCAGTTTGAGAGGGATTGCCTGCTATACCCAATTACAAAGAGACAGCATGAGACTTGGGACAAAAATTGAAATGAGGACAGCAGAGGAAAGACAGGAAATACTAGGAATCCAATCATGATTCCAATCATGATTCCAGAAGAGATAATGGTAATGAGAGATGGCCAGTTAGAGAATAACAGACCTGTAGGACAAGTAAAACCAACAGCAACAACTAACACATGCTGAAATTAGTTCTATTTAAATACTTGAGCATGTGTACTCAGATTTACACTTGAATTTGCAGAATACCATATATATTATTTAGATTACAATGGATTATATGTTGTTAGAGTCTTAAACACATGGTCTGTATTTCTTTTCTAGCGTTGCCATAAAAAATACTACAAATGTCGTAACTTAATACAGCAGCAGTTTATTGTTTCATAGCTTAGGAAGTTAGAAGTATGAAATCAAGTTGTAGCCAAGTGTCATGGCATATACCTGTAATCCTAGTGCTTGAGAGGCTGAGACAGGAGGATCACATGTTTGAGGACAGCTTCAGCAACTTAGTAAGATCCTGTCTCAAAATAAAACCTGAAATCAGGCTGGAGATGTAACTCAGGGCTAGCATGCCCTCAGCTTCTATCTCTAATACCTCTCCCCCCAAAAGAAATCAAGTTGTCAGCAGGGCCATGTTCTTTCTGAATGTTCTAAGGAAGAATCCTGTCTTGCTTCCTCCTAGTGTCTAGAGGATCTCAGGAATCTTTGGATTGTAGCTGCATCACTCCAATCTCTACTTCCACATTTATGTTGTTTTCTCCTGTGTGTATCTGTGTGTTCTCTCTTAGAAGGATGCCAGCCATTGCATTTAGAGCCCAGGTTAATCCAGTGTGACTCCATCTTAGCCTAATTAATACCTCTAAGATCCTATTCCCAGATACATTCATGTTCAGAGGTTCTGAGTAAAAATGAATTCCAGAGGGATGCTATTCAACCAATTCTGTGTTGCATGTAAGAAACACTCCATCACAGTTATCTCCAAAATATTTTTATAGAATATGCTTATTCTAGAATCCCATTAAGAGATATTTATCATGCACTATGGCCAAAAAAATTACCTACATGAATGAGCTCAACTGACATCTCTGCTCCCCTATTCTCTCCTGATCCACTGCACTGGTCCCCTACAAATAAAGTAACACTAATGGGACAGTGTGCGATGCCATTGCTGGCAAAGTCAAAAGAGCTTGCCCTGGCCTGCATGGTGCTGTATAACCTGTCCCTAACCTTTTCCCAGAGTCTCCTCTTATCACTCCCATCCATACCATGCTTCAAGTTGAGGGGTCTGTGTTTCTCATTTTTTCAATAAACCTAGAGTGTTCCTTTCTTTTGGATGATTGCACTTGCATGGGAGGAAGGAAGGAAGCAAGGAAACAAGGAAGGAAGGAAAGAAGGAAGGAAGGGAGGGAGGAAGGAATCGTTATCAAGCTCAGTTGTCACCATGATGGAGACATTCCCTATGTACCTACTCATTCATTAGCTCTCCCCACACTGAACTGTCTCTATCACAATTTGTGGTTCTCTTTTTCTCTCTCATCTTTATCACTGAACAACGAAATAATATATATCTGCCTTCCACATTGTTCTATGAGCTCTACAAGACCAAAGATGCCAATTCCCCTATTTATACATTTATCACTGAGTGTCTATTAC
The DNA here is from genome assembly GCA_004027185.1 of Glis glis. Classification (NCBI taxonomy): domain Eukaryota; kingdom Metazoa; phylum Chordata; class Mammalia; order Rodentia; family Gliridae; genus Glis; species Glis glis. The sequence goes on along the minus strand of PVJS01013225.1, from coordinate 6,397 downwards.
CAAGAATACTTCATGGCAAATATAAATGAATGAATGAATAAAATGGGGGGATGATTTTTCTCAAATTTAGTATTTATCCAATTTGCTTTAAGAAAGGTTATTTGATAATCATCTGCACAGTGGAGGGGATATATATATATATATATACACACTATATATATGGATATATATATACTATATATATGTATAAATGTATATATAAATATATATGTATAAAATGGGTAAAGAGTGTGCACCAACAGAGATAGTGGCCATATTTTACATGTCTTGTTATTACCAAGGATGCATTCAACATTACAAATACTCAATAGGGCAGAAACATTAAAGATTGCACTCCATGTAGTTTTAGTTTTATTGCAATTCTATAGAAATAATTTAGCTTGAGATATTCCTGTTATTGTTTAATATTTTATGAACAAGTTTTCTAAAGATTCTGGATTTTTTAATACATTGTAGTAATTACTACTTGTATTCTAGGAAAATATCTCTATAAAAGTTTTAAGTGAACTCAAGTTTTAAGTGTCTTTATCTTTGCATATACACAGTCACATTTAAATATAACAGTGCTTTTCCTCAGTAACTCATATTTCATTAATTGATGATCAAAAGAATAAAGTGAAAGTAGAAATTGTAACACATAAAAAACAAAAAATTGTAGTAGAACCATCATTTTGCCTTTGATTTTTAATTTATAGCATAATTATATAATATCAAAAACATCCAAACTCTAAAAATCATTTTACTCCTTCGATAATTATTCAAAGGTATTTTGTCAGCCTAAATTTGCAATATTTTGGAAGCAGAAGTTATGGATTATCTAATATTTTTTTAGTTCCTCTACAGAGGTAAAAACTGCTTCTTAAGTTATCCAAGATTTTGGTCCCTTGAGTAATACCAGTGTAAAGAACTAAATATTTCTACTCCATAAGAAGAGGAGGAAAACCTCACATTGAACAAATGAATTGAGAGATGTCAATGAGTTCATGTACTTGGAGCTTATGTGAAATGTGAGGTGTAGGCACATACATTGACTCCTGGAAGATAGAATCTAGAGGGGATATACATTTGTTTTTATACATAAAGCACCAACTGACTCATGCATAGGAGATGATCACTAAGAGATTTAAGAGACGCTTGTATGATTAAAGCCGATTTATTGCAATTTATCTCTTTCTGGTACTTACCTACAAAACCACTTCTGGTATAAATATCAACTATCCCACACTCTTTTTAATATCACAAGGATTTTGACTTTATTCTTTAAAACACCACTGTATTTACAGATGCTGTCTCCAAACTCAACCACCCTTTCTAACACACATACAAAAAACAGGATGTGAACTTGTTCCCAAACCGATGTGTGCTTTGCAATTGCATACCTTTGAGTTTTTTGCTATTTCAGAAATATATGACCTTACACATGTACATACACACATGTATATTTTTATAATTTGGGCAAAAGTATTCAGAAAAGTTTTAATAAGTCCTAAACATTAAAATAAAAATGAAACTTTTGCATATTTGTACAGTGAACAGCAGCATTTATTGAGCATTCGTTTTGTGCTCAGCACTGTGCCAGTTCCTAAGAGGTGGAAGGAGTTGCACAGATATCAGCCTCATTTCGCAGATGGGGAAGAAGAAGCTTAAGCTGACATTGCTAAATTCACAGAGAGAATAAATAGCAAAAATAGGCTGTAAATAAGGGAAGTCTTCAATACAGAGCTTGGGTTCTAACCTTACTGCATTCTGGGTATCACTAATTTATACTATTTTTAGGAATCCCTAAAATAGCCTTTTTTACTTAAAAATCACTAAGAGAATTACATTTCTTTGGTTTGAGATACTGTTTTCATAGGATCATCTTTTTTAATTCAAAAGACTCTTAAAAGACTTAATGTATGAACTTCTATTTATTTATAAGTAAACCTACTCATGGGAATAGAGGTCATGTCACATGTATTCTGTAGCCTTTGCTATCTAATTTAGTGCCCAGCCCAAATATGCATGTTCAGTGAACAAATGATGCATGCAGAAGTCTTAAACAGTTGTGTGAGGATGCTACACAAATGTATGTGTGAGTATAAGTAAAAGAATAAGTTCTAATAAAAAAAACTATATAAGAAAATGGAAGAAAGGATAGTATCTCCTTCATTGACCTGTAAGAAATACTTTGGAGCTGATCAGTTGTTCTATTCCAAATGTAAACAAGTCTGTGCAAATACAAAATAATTCCTGCTTAAAAATATTATGTCGCTATGGATTCACTTTTGAATGTGTCATATTAGTTATATTAGTCGTAACTATAGACAGCTAAATATATTCACTACTATGATGGCTTTTAAAATAGTATCTGAAGAGTTAGGACAAATTAGAGCTATTCCCAAGTTCACTTGAAAAGGTGGCCCTTCAAATTAATACTTCAGTTAGCAAGTTTTTGTATGAATTATTTATTATTTGAATGAATATTTGAGATAAATCAGAAAATATAAGCTAAGATCTTGCCCTCTAGTAGCTCACATTCTCTTAAGGGTCTGCCAATAGGAGATAATAAATAAGTTAATTGTATTCTGTATTAGAAGGCAATTTACAGAATGGAAAAAATATAGAGTGAGCTAGGAGGGTGGGAAGCACAAGAGGGAAGGACATGATTTAAGTTGAGAGAACAGTGTGGGCCTCATGAACAACATGGGATTTGAGCTAAGGCTTTTAGTAGGTGAAGGAGTTAACAAAGTAGATCTCTAAGCAGCATCCTAGTTGCTCATTATAGGGAGAGCAAACTTGTGAAGCAAAGGTCCTATGACAGAATGACAGAGCAGGGTCTGGTCTATTCACTTGACAACTATCAGGGGACCAACAGTCTTAATCTGCCTGGAATTTTCTTGTTTTCTCACTGAATAGCACCTGTACTGGGAGACGCCTCAGCACTATGCAAACCAAGACAGTTGTCACCTGAATACCCATAAACAAGGCAGTGTGGCTGGAATGAAGTGGGAAAGCATGAGGGGTGAGTTCAGAGGGGAGCTGGGCAAGCGTAAGGAATTGTAATGATGAAGGCCATCGCCACGGTGCTGGCTCTACTTGGTGTAAAATGGGGAGCAATTGGAGGGTTTTGAACATAGTAAAATAGAACCTGACATATCTTGAAGGATCATTTTGTAGTGGTATAAGAACAGAAGCAGAGAGTCTAGCTAGGAGGTTAGGATAGTTGTCCACATGAGAGAATAGAGGGAATCATCATGTTGCATTGTTTGGGTTGCCATGACAAATAACTACAAACTGGGAGAGCATTTTGCTGAGTGAGATTAGCCAGTCACAGAAAGTGAAGGGTCATATGTTTTTTCTCATATGTGGAAGCTAGGGAGTGATCAGGATACAAGAGACTTTAGGTAATGGAGGAGATAATGGAGGAGAGACCCCTAGAGGTAATCTAGGGGAGGTTGGGGAGGATTAAGGAAGGAATCGTTGATATAACCTAGAATACCAATGTCAATCTCAATATCATGTATGGGGAAGGGGGAGTGTGGAGGGAGCCAGGGGTGAGCCCTCCAAGTGCTGTGTGCATGTATGTCACTATCACCATGAACTACATTATGATGTGAGATTACAATGCACCAATAAAAGTATTTGAAAAAAAGAACAATATAAATGTTATATTATAGGCTCACACCTATAATCGCAGTACTTGGGAGGATGAGACAGAAGGATTGTAGGTTCCAGGCCAGTCTCAGAAACTTAGTTAGACCCTTAGCAACTTAATAAGACTATTTCAAAATAAAAAAGGGGCCGGGGGTGATGGCGCATGCTTGTAATCCCAGTACGTGGGAGGCTGAGACAGGAGGATCGCGGGTTCACAACCAGCCTCAGCTACTTAGCGAGGCCCTCCGCAACTTAGTGAGACCCTGTTTAAAAAAAAAAAGAATAAAAAATAGGGCTGGTGATGTAGCTCAAAGGTAGAATGCCCCAGGGTTACATCCCCAGTACTGCAAAAAATAAATAAATAAATAAAATAAAAAAGGACTGGGGTTGTAGCTCAGGGGTAGAATGCCCCTGGATTCAATTCCTAGTACACAAACAACAAACCAGTGAACAAAAAAAAATTATGAAGACTGAAAGTCTGAAATTATGATCTTGGCAGGGCAATGTTCCTTCTGAAACCTGCAGTAGAAGCCCTTCCTTGCCTTTTCCAGATCCTGGTGGTCATCAGCAATCCTCAGTGTTCCTTGGCTTGTACATGTGTCACCTTTGGTCTCTAGCTATGTGTCCCCCTTCCCTCCATGTATTTCTTATCTCTCTTTCCAAATTTCCCCTTTTTATAAGGACACCAGTTATATTGATTTGGGCTCATTCTAATGACCTCTTTTTACCTTAACCGCCTCTATAAAGATCCCTTTTCCTGACAAGGTCATGTTCTGAAGTAATGGGTGTCAGGACTCCTACATTTCTTTTTCAGTGAGAGAATTCAGCCCAAGACAATTGTAGAGCTCAGATTCTGAATATGCTTTCAAGGGAAAGTTAGCAAGATCTCCTGGAAGATTAGATGTGGGAGGTGAATGGGGAAGAAGGGAAGTACATCTCTGATACCTCATCCTAGGAAACTGAAAGATGTAGTGTGATCAAGGGAGATGAGGAAGGTTGTGGACAGGTGAGATTTGGAGGAAAGATCAGAGGTTCCGTTGTGAACCAGGTTAGTTTGGAATAGCTGTGTTTCCTAATTGAAGATGTAAGTAGACAGATATATAAGTCTGGACGTCAGGAAATAGGTCCGGATTAAAAATAGACTTTTGAGATTTGTCAGCATATAGATAGTTTTGAAGTTAAATAAATTGAGAAGAGACTAGTTTCCATCATTGGATTGCAGCTTGTTTTCAACATGAATATATCGGGGATAAATGAAAAAAATCATCAAAAATATTAAAAGTTGGATAATGAAGTAGGAGGGGAATCAAGCGGAGAAAAGGTTTCAAAGAAGGGACTAATTAGCTGTGCTAAATATTGATTTCAAGGTGAGAAGTGAGATCTATTAGATTTAGCTACTTGGCAGGCATTGGCAACCTTGACAAGAACCACTTCATTTGGAATTGTGGGCATGACCAGTTAAATGAGGATTGGAGACAATACATAAAGATAACTATTTTCAGGAATATTACTACTGCAAAGAAAAACGTTAGTACCTGGCAGAAACAGTGTGTTAAAAGAAACACAACATTAAAATGAAACACTAAATACTTTTGAGGTATAGTCTGCTCAACTTTGCTGGTTCTCAAATATGCATAGAAAGCAATGTCTAAAATGGGCTTTGGGCATTAAAAACTGACATAGCATCTTATAACTACACAGTGTACAAAAAATTTTTAGTTGAATCAATCACTTAAAAAATTAGAGGGCAGGGTATATTCATACAATTAAGCTCAAGAAAGCACTAATTTTTTTCTGTAGTTTTAAAAATATATATATTTTAGTTGGATTTAAAATTTTAAGAGTGTAAATATATTTTGCTATTACTGTATGTGTATGTGACTGCTCAAGTACTTTGTGAGGAAATTAGGATATTTTAGAATGGTACACTATGCAGTCAAATGAAATGTGTCTTTTTTATTTAAATATATTCATTTATTGGTGCATTGTAGTTATACATTTTGATAAGCGTCAGGGTATCAGAAGCATGCATGCACACATTGCTTATTTAGCCCTCCCTCAAATTCCACCCTATTCCCTCCCCCTTCCCTCTTTTTCGTGCTCAGCATAGTGATTGACTCTGATAAATTTGTGTGTATACATCATGTGCATTAGTGTATTTCCCTCTTCCCCCCTCCCATCTCCCTGTTAGGTCCCCTTCTTGCTCATCGAAAGTTTTCTCCTTTGTCTGGAGTCCCTTCTAAGTCCCATTCTTCCTAGCTTCCACATATTAGGGAGAACATCCGACTTTTCACTCTTTGTGACTAACTAATCTCACTTAGCATAATGTTCTCCAGTGACCTCCATTTCCCGGTAAATGATGTAATTTTTTTCTTCTTTATGGCTGCGTAAAATTCCATTGTGTACATATCCCATAGTTTTACAATCCATTCATCAGTTGATGGGCATCTTGGCTGGTCCCAAAGCTTGGCAATTGTGAATTGTGCAGCTAAAAACACAGATACACATGCATTAGTCTGGTAGTTTGGTTTCAGTTCTTTTGGGTAGATGCCTAGAAGTGGTATTGCTGGGTCATATGGTAGGTTCATTCCCATTCTTCTGAGTATCCTCCACACTGTTTTCCAAAGTGGTTGCACTAATTTGCAATCCCACCAACACTGTATTAGAGTTCCTGCTTCTCCACATCCTCGCCAAGCATTTGATGTTGTTTGTGTTTTTAATGATTGCCATTCTAATTGGGGATAGGTGAAATCTCAGGGTA
>PVJS01013224.1:0-42441 GCA_004027185.1 Glis glis | reverse complement strand
CACACACACACAATTTGTGGGTTATTTATTTGTTCCTATAAATATTTTCTTATTTATTTGCTTAATGTCTATATCCCACTACTAGAATTCAACCCTTGAGAGCAGGGGCTCTGGGTATGTTACTTATCACTGTATCTCCAGTCTAGAATAGTGCCCAGTACATAGTAGACACTCATAAACAATTAGAAAATGGACACAGTATTTTTTTGGTGTGTGTGGTACTGGGGATTAAACTCAGGGGCATTCTACCTGAGCTACATCCTCCAGCCCAATTTTTATTTTTATTTTTTTTGTATTGAAAAAGGGTCTGTTAGGTTGCTGAGAGTCTCACTACTTGCTAAGGATGTCCTTGAACCTGTGATCTTTGGGAGGTCTCAGTCTTCCAAGTACTGGGATTACATGCATGAGCCACCGGGCCTGGTTGGATACGGTATTTTTGTAACTGTCAAAGTTACTCAACAATCTATCATATTTATATGCTAACACTGTGCTTAACCACTCATTGAAAGTTAGGCATGTGAATATTCTTTTTTCTTTTTTTTTTTGCGGTACTGGGGATTGAACATAGGGGCGTTCTACCTCCGAGCTACACCCCCGGCCCTATTTTTTATACTTTATTTTGAAACCGGGTCTCACGAAGTTAGGGAGGGCCTCACTAAGTAGACAGAGAGAGAGAGAGAGAGAAAGAGAGAGAGAGAGAGACAGAGACAGAGAGCAAGAGAGCTGAGGCTGGCCGCGAACCCGGATCCTCCGGTCTCCACCTCCCAAAGTACTGGGATTACAAGCGTGCGCCACCACGCCTGGCTAGGCATGTGAATATTCTTACTTTTGGCTTCCTATGGTCAAGAAGGAGAATGATATAAAGATTAGTTTGAGAGAAGACCAGCTGTCAAATGAATAGTATGGAAAACAGAACTGAACAAATGAATCCATTTAAAGTACCACTTTAATCCCCTCTCTCCCCAAGCTTTTTATTGCAGTCACCAACAGGTAGGATATGGATGGATTTGAGCGTTTGGAGAGTATGTGAGAAAAAAATGTGAATGTGCAAGCAACAAAAGAAGTTCTGGGGAGGTAAAATCTGCAGGATATTTTTGGTCAGAAGACCAGGTTTAACACTTGGTTACTCCTCAGAGATCATTCTTCTTGGGCAAGGCAGGGAGCCGCTCTGGGCTGTTCAGTCCTCTGTAACATGGGGATACAACTACTCACCATGCAGGACTGTTAGGAGGACTAAGCGAGAAAGCACACACTGCAGCCATGAAACCTGGCCTCCGAGCCAGGCGTGGTGGCGCACGCTCGTAATCCCAGTACTTGGGAGGCTGAGACAGGAGGATCCAGGTTCGCAGCCAGCCTTAGCTACTTAGTGAGGCCCTCCGAAACTTAGTGAGACCCTGTTTCAAAATAAAGAATAAAAAAAAAAGGGCTGGGGGTGTAGCTCGGAGGTAGAATGCCTGTGGGTTCCATCCCCAGTTCCGCAAACAAAACAAAACAAAACAACGAAAAAAAAAAAACCTGGCCTCCACGGAGAGAAGAGTTGAGAGGAAATACTTAAGCTGGATTATCAACTCTTGAGTCATTAAGACTTGATAGGAGTCCTCTAGGGAAAGAGTATATTGCTGTATGTAGGCTGAGACCTTAAGGATAATAAAGTCTGATATAAGTACACGCACCCAAATCTTTAACCTAATAATTACAAATGTTAGGACATGGTCTTTACTTGTTTAATGGTGGGTGTTGATGTCACACCAAATACACAAAAAAGAACTTTTTCATTGAGGTCATTAAAGAACATTTTATATATGTTAACCTCAAGTCTCAATTAGGTTCTATATCTACCAGTTCTATTAATTCAAGGTGGGAATCTCCACTACAACACAAAAAATAAAAAAGCTAAAGTTAGACTACTCAAAAAGTAGGTATTGTTTTCAGTTTTGTTTTGTTTTTAAAGCCTGAGGCTTGAGTTCTTGACTTGTAAAATCAAGTATGTACAGAGGTTAGCTCTGAACTTAAAAATTGGAAAAAAATAATATGAGTAGCTTTCAGGGATTCAAGGAATCTATCCAAAGTAGTAGCAAAACTAAGCTAGAGAAATATTCTCACAAAGTCCAAGCTTTGATACTCGTTATGACGTTAGCACTTACCTCGTCGTACATGAACTGCAGAGTCAGAGCAGACTTGCCCACACCACCACTGCCCACCATGATGACTTTGTGCAAGGCCAAGGAATTCTGACCTTTGGGCTTATTTGCAGCCATTTTGTATTGCAGAGTTTTTACCAGAGGTTTAAGAAGAATCTAAAAAAGAATGAAATAATAAGTAACGCTCAGTACATTCTTCTTCAGAATTGCAGTGTAGGAACGAGAGACAATGTCCTGAGAGTTCAAGACACTAGTTTTCATTATGATTATAATCAGATGGCAAATGAAGTATGCTCACTTAGGGGAACCACTTCTCAGAGAATAATACCGCCATGAAACAAGCAAAGACTCAAGGGCGTTTCTCTTACAATAATTTCTGTGATGAGCTGTGACCAAAGGTGAAAACTTCCCAGTGCAATCACATGCTGACAATAATGGGATATTAGCTGCACTGGAATATATTTACACAGATTATAAAAACAGGTTAGAGATCTCTTTGTTTTCATATTAATCCATATTGGCAATACTTAGATGCTCCAACTTCAGTAAGAAATGTTAATGACCTCATTGAAAGGCTTGCCGTATTACAGAAGAAATCTCATCCCAACAACTTGGTAACAGAATTATAAATAGAATCTAACACTGTGTACCCCAACTACCACATCTGGAGCACTTCCTGGGGCAGAGAGCCGATCTAACGTAAACACTGGATCTAGTGTGCCCTCACTTTCCTAAGGACATATATCTGTTTACTATACTTAGGTGCCCAGTGTGGTGAAGACCAGGTTCCTACAGAAGCTGTAGTGGTGATGGAGAATGATGGTATCTGGTTACCTTTGGCCATGGTACCAGGCCTGAGGAAAAAGGCTGTGAGGTCACAACAAACACTGAGTGTGTGTGAAGGCTCAAGCAAAGAGACTTTGTTATAAGGGGATCGAGCAGGTTGTTCCTTCCTCCTCACCAGCAGTCTGACTTGTTTTGGTCAGATACAGCTTTCCTAACTTGCAGCTCACAGAACCATGCCCGATCCTGCTTACCTCCCTATCTGTGCCCACCTGGTCTTCCAGCTCAGCTACATCAAACACATACCAGTCTCCTTCTGTTATTTAAATGCTTTTCTCTGCCTTCTGACCTCTGCTCTGCAATTACCCCTGTTTGACACAGTCTTATTTGATCTGGCTGACTCTTCTCAGTTTTTGGGTCTCAACCTTACCTGAAACTCGCAGTGTAAGTTAGGCTTTCCCCTGCCCCATGTTCTCAGTATCTGATACTTTTCCTTTGTAACCCTTACCACAGTTTGAAATTGCGTGAGTGTGTAGTTGTTCAATATGGATCTTCTTCTCTCGTATAGTATACTAGAAGCAACTTGAGTGCAGGGGCCATGTCTATTTGGTTTACTTTATGCTTAATGTAAATAACATGGCTTGAGGGAAGTAGCTGTTCAGTGCATGTGTGTTGAATGAATAAACACAATGCTTGCAGTCAGACTTAACCTTGGAGAATGCTTTTGATAGAACTGGTGTAAAGTAGCTACTGCTACTTGGAATTCAATGAAAAGTGGGGGTCAGGATACTCTGCCATGGGTCTGCCTCACATCCTGGCTGTATAGAGCACCCAAGAGCTGGGTACTGCTTCAGGCCTCACCCAGAAGTCATGACCAAATGCCCATTTGCCTACTCCAGAAAAGAAGTCAAACAAATAAACCACAATTCTATTTACCCATTTAACAACATGAACATGTTAACTTACTTCCTCTGATTCAGCCTTCACTCTACTTAACACAACTGAGCTCATATCATACACGCAGTTTTTGATTCTATTATTATTATTATTGTTATTTCAAACATTTTAGCAGAAGCAGCTTGAACTATGAAGGGTCAGGCAAAAAAGAAAAACCATATTTATATGCTAAGAGTTTAATTCAGCTCAACAAACAAGGACAGAGCCCCTCTTTAGCTGGGGTGTTGAGAATGTGATCATTATATTCTGAGTGCTTATCACTGCTCAAAAATAGTGATAAGTATAGTATACTTCAGACAACTAACTAAACACCTGAAAGATACTAAGTCTAAGCCAGTTTATGCAGTATACTGTTGTTGTGTTCCTAAATAAATCAGGAAATGATTTCTTTTTCACTATTATGATCCTAATTTGCTGGTAGCTATGGTCATTTCACAGCTATGTAATATTGTTTTATTTTTAAAACAGTAAGTACCACATGAGCTCAAGGTGTTTGTTACCATATCAATTAATACTCTAAGAGGTGTGTGTGTGTGTGTGTGTGTGTGTGTGTGTGTGTGTGTGTGTATGTGTTCTGTGGTACTTAGGATTGAACTCAGGGGCGTTCTACCTCTGAGCTACATCCCCAGCCCTATTTTTTATTCTTTACTTTGAAACAGGGTCTCACTAAGTTGCAGAGGGCCTCATTAAGTAGCTGAGGCTGGCCACGAAACTGCGATCCTCTGGTCTCAGCCTCCCAAGTACTGGGATTACAAGCATGTGCCACCATGCCTGGCTGTGTGTGTGTGTGTTTTAGAGCAGACATTTAGCAGTTATGCCAAATGGGTTAAAACATTTTTTCTTCCAGTACAATTTAAAATATAATCTGTGACTCAGAAATGGAAAAAGGCAGATATTCCCAATGACATTTTTCCAAAGTGCAGAAATTCCCTAACAACTAGGAGTGACACACTACAGGACTTCCATAAGGCTATCCAGGAAAAGCAGCTCCCACCAAGGAAATACTCATCACCCCCACTAAATAAACTTGGTATTCTACAACACAGCTCCTACCCCTGGATTGTCAGTTTTCTGTCTCTGTGACTAAATACCTGAGAAAATTCACCTAAACGGAGGAAAGCTTTACTGTTTTCAGAGGTTTCTGTCCATGGTCGCTTGACCACATTGCTTTGGGCCTATGGCGAGGCAGAACATCATGGCAGAGAGGGCACAGGGAGCAAAGTTGCTCACCTCATGGCGGTCAGGAAGCAAAGAAAGAGGAAGGAGGGGCTGGGGTCCAATATCCTTTTCAAGGGCACACCCCAATAACTTAACTTCTTTCTAATAGGTTCCAACTTATAAAGGTTCCATCACCTTCCAATAGCCCCACAGACTGCCAACCAAACTTTCAACATGTGGCCTTTGGGGGACATTTAAGACCCAAGTCATAACAACTGGTCTAGATTTTTTTTGGTAGCACTAGGGATTGAACCCAGAGGGGCACTGTACCTCCGAGCTACACCCCAAGCCCTATTTTGTTTTTATTTGGAAACAGGGTCTTGCTAGGTTGATTAGTGTCTCACTACTTGCTGAGGCTGTCCTTGAACCTACGATCCTCCTGTCTCAGCCTACCAAGTACTGTGATTACAAGTGTGTGCCATCAAGCCTGGCTTAGATGTTGTTTTGAATGGTAAACAGCCAACGCCCCTGTCTACCAGAACTTAGTACACCTACATAAGAAAATTCCATAGTACTAAGTGCAATACAAATATAAGGGGACAATGGGATAAACAGGAGGATGGACTACTTTAACCGTATGGCTAAGGATGACTCCTCTGGAGAGGTGAAGTTAGAGTTGAGACCTCAGTGTCATGAAGGAACCAGCCAGCTCTGAGGGTGCGGCATTCCGGACTCAGGAAATAACAAGCACAAGGACTCTAAGCAAGAGAGAGCTGGCATGTTTTAGTGACCAGAAGAAGCCCAGAGTGGATGAAGCCTGGTGAGTGGTGGGAGAGTAACACGAGGTGGGACTGAAGTGTAGGCAGAGGCTGTCACAAGGAGCCTTGGAGGCTATGGAAAGGTGTTTAGATCTTGTTACAATTGCAATGGGAAACCTCTGGAGACCTTCTAAGCAGGACAGTGCCATAATTTCATTTACGTTTTTAAAAAGATTACTCTGGCGGGTGTGTGGAGAATAGATGGTAGAAGTTTAAGAGGTGAAAGAATAGGGGGCTAGCTGAGTGCAGTGGTGCACTCCTCTAATCTCAGTACTTGGAAGGCTGAGGCAGGAGGACTGCAGGTTCCAGGCCAGTGCGCAGTAACTTAGTGAGACCGTGTTTCAAAATAAAAAATAAAACGGGCTGGAGATGTAGCTCAGTGGTAGAACACCCTTGGTTTTAATCCCAGTACCATACACACACTCACAAAAAGAAAATACAGGAGGCTATCCCAGAAGTAAGGGAAGACAGGAATTTGGGCTACAACAACAGCAGCAGAAATGATAATAATACTAGTTCCGCCACTACGACTAGTACTAGTATAAGAACCAATACTATCTATACCAGGCACAACAAAAATAAACACTTACGGACCATTCACTAAGGCCTAGGCATTGTTCTGAGCACTTTGTACATACTAGCCAGTTGAGTACCACACTTTGTATACTCATAATCCTATGAGGTATGTACTTTAACTTCAATTAACAGATAAGGAATCTGGGTCACTGAAGATGACTTGCTCAAGGCTGGGCCAAGACTCAAAGTGAGGTGGCCTTGGCTATGCTATCTGGGACATATTTTGGAGAACCAATTGATAGGACTTGCTGGCTGACTGGATGGGGGAGGGGGAGACCAAGAGTAACTTCTAAGCTTTTGGCCCAAATATCTCAATGTGTGGTGGTGGTACTAGCACTTAAGATGGAGAAAGGCTAGGAAGGAACAGGTCTGGGAAAGAAACCTCAAGCTCTGCATATGTATTAGACATCTAATTGGAGTTGTTGAAGAGGAAATTGGATATTCTAGTTGGGAGTTCAGGGTGAGAGTAGAAATGGAGATAAAAATTTAAATGTCAGTTTTCAGATATTTAAAGTCACAAAACTGAGACAACCTGATAGGCTGGTTCAGTAGAGGGAATCCAGTGATTCGCAGCCATCGAAGTTGGCTGAGGCTGGCTGCAAACCTGGATCCTCCGGTCTCAGCCTCCCAGGTACTGGAATTACAAGCATGCGCCACCACGCCCGGCTAAATTTGATAAATTTTACTACCAATTTTTTTTCTACATGGTAAAATCATCTATAAACAAAGTAAAAAGATAAACTGGGGGAAAATTTTCAACTCATTCCATAGATAAAAGATAATTTCTCTATATAAGAAGAGTTACTATAAATAAGATCAACAACTATGGGAAACTGGGCAAAACATATGAATGGTTTCAGAAAAAGAAATACAATTGGCTGTAAATATGCTCAACCTCCTAATAAGAAAACTACAAATAAAACTATATTGAGAACCAGAAGTGGTGGCACATGCTTGTAATCCCAGTACCTGGGAGGCTAAAACAGGAGGCAGAACCCTCCCTGGGTTTAATCTCAGAACCAATCACACAAAAAAAAACTCTATTGGGACACCATTGTTTTACCATCATATTTGCAAAGGTAACCACCTGAGCTCCCTTGGCCTATTTTTATATGGTCTGTGAGTTAACAATTTTTTTATGATAGGTACAGTGGTGCACACCTGTAATCCCAGCTCCTTGGGAGGCTGAGGCAGAAGGATATCAAGTTCAAGACCAGCCTTGTAGTTCAAGACCAATATGTAGTATTGGCTCTTTACAGATAAAGTTTGTCTGTGTGTGGTGTAGAAAACAGGCACATTCAATCATTGCTGATAGACATGTAAATTTGACACATGGAGTAATAGTTAACCACAAAAAAGGAAGCTCTTTATGCATCGATGTAGAAGGAGCTCAAACACACTAAGTGAAAAACAAAGCAAGAGGTACAAAAATATCTCCATATATTATGAACTTCTAAAAAGACAAAAACAATTAATTATGATGCACTTGTTTCTATGTTTAGGATGATATAAAAGCTTATGGGGTTGCCTATGAGAATGGAAACATCACTGGTAGACAGAGGTGGGAGAACAACTTTTCAGTGTATACCATTTTATACATTGTGATTTTTTTTCATGTGAATATACAACTTGTTTTTAAATTAAAATTAGTCATAAAATATATCAATAATACAAAACTATTTCTTGTAGTCACTTGACATTGGGACACTCAACTACTTTCTTGGCATCTCATATAAACTAAGAATTAGAGGACCAAAGCTGAATTTTAATTAAAATACAACTAATCCATGTGTGTATGAACTTGTATTTTTCCTCTTCAAATGAGACAAGGATCCTTGAGTTTCAAATTGTTTGACTTTTTTTTTTTTTGGCGGTACTGGGGATTGAACCCAGGGGCATTCTACCTCCAGGCTACATCCCAGCCCCATTTTTTATTCTTTATTTTGAAACAGGGCCTCACTAAGTAGCTGAGGCTGGCCGCGAACCCAGATCCTCCAGTCTCAGCCTACCAAGTACTGGGATTACAAGTGTGCGCCACCACGCCCGGCTTGTTTGACTTATTTGATTCATTTATTTTCTACCTCTTTCTGTTCAACCCTTTAAACTGATATCCTCAAATAATACTATAGAACCTATTTGGTTATGGGTGGGCTTTAAGTTTTCAACCCTGTTATGGTTAGATATAAAATGTTCCCTAAAGAGCTCATTTATTAATGTTTGGAGCAGATGTAACTGAGTCATGAGGGTTGTAATCCCAGAAGTGGATAAATCCATTGTAATGGATTCACCTGGATGGAACCTGGTAGGCTGGCAGGGTGTGCTTGGAGGAGGTGGTCCCTGAGGGTGCGGCCTTGGGGATTATTATAAATGGTTCTTCCTCCCTCTTTTCTCTCTTTCTTTCAGCCTCCATGATGTGAGCAGAGTCCATGTGCTCTCCCTTTCTTGTCTTCCTGCCACCATGCCCTGAGATCCACGGTCTCTGGCCTCACATGGACTGAACCCGAAACCATAAGAAAATAAATCTTCTTTCTTCTAAGTTACGTGGTCAATCTTTAGATTATAGCTGCAAGAATGCTGATGGATACAAACCCCAATGCTTTGTTTCATCCAGAAACTAGACACCCATACCATGCTTACAAGGTTCATTTTCATTATAAGCTCCCTGAGTTATTTCCTTTATTCTCTCCCTCCCCTCCCTACCTGCCCCCCTCCACAGACACACTTGTGCCTACTTTACTGTGCAAGGCACTGTTCTAGGTGCCAGGATATGGAGTTGAATTTCAAGGGCCTAGGTCCCTTGAAATTTGTTTAATCAACAAACACCACACCACACTAGTTTCCTGTTGCCACTCTAACAAATAACCACAACTTAATGGCTTAAAACAACACCAACAGGTTCTCTTGTAGTTCTGGACTGGATGCCAGAGTCCAAACTGAAATAATTAAGGGTCTAAAATCAAAGTGTCAGCAGGGCTGGTTCTTTCTGGACGCTCCAAGAGAGAATCTGTCTTGCCTCTCCACTCCAGACACTGCAGCACTCCTTCCTTGGCTTCTGGCTGCACCACTACACTCTGTGCTTCTGTGGCCACACTGCCTTCTTCTCCAGTGCAGTCCAACCTCCCTGAACCTACTACCCCTTACGACTTGTGACACATTTAGGACCCATCTGGATAGTCCAGAATACTCTCCCCATCTCAAAATTCTTAATTTATCACATCTGCAAAATCCCTTTTTGCCACATATGGTAGCATCCATAGATTGTAGGGATTAGGACATGGAAAATCTGTGGGGTCATTATTCAGCCAATCACACACAGGAAGTGGGTCAAAGAATGTTGGGAGCACAAATCTCCAATCTAAACCCCAAGATCTCTATTTTAAACTTTAAGAAAGTTTTAAACAATCAATCTGGTTTTCCAATACTAAGAAATACTCTACCAAATAATATCTCAAACATTCCCCACTCACCAAAACAAAAGCCCCAAGGATCTTTATAATTCCAGATTTCATTATCATCATCTTTAGACTTTTGTAATAAAGAAGCTCATCATCATGCTATAGTCTAACAAAAATATTGGTTGGTATAAGTTGTGAGAGATTTCTGTTAACAAAGAAATTAAATAAAGCATATCCCTCTCCTCTAATTTGAACAGTACAGTAAAGGCCTATGATCCCTAAAGTTCAGTCTCTAGTAAATCACTTACCAATCACAAGCAGGTAGAGGACTTTTGAAAGAGTGAAGCTCTTTCAAAATGGAAAGTATTCCATATCTACAACTCACACATGACACTTCCTGTCTGCATTTATATCTGCTCAATTTAAAACAGGGTCTCACTAAATTGGAAGGGCCTCACACTAAGTAGTTGAGGCTGGTGGCAAACCCTTAATCCTTCTGTCTCAGCCTCCCAAGTACTGGGATTACAAGCATGCGCCACCACGCCCGGCACCAATAATGATTTCAAACCTAGAAAGGCCAAAGGAATTAACTGAAAATTGTTACAAAAATATTTCAAAGGGTAAATAGTTAATATAATCAATAAATTATATAAAATTAAATTTCTTTTCCAATAACTAGTTAAGATATATAATAGAAAAAAAGACTGAATTCACAACAGCATCCACGAGGAACAGATAACTGAGAATAAAATCAACATATTCTTGGGACAAGAAGCGCCAATGTTGGTAAAGACACAAGACCCTGATAATAAGAATTATATTAATTTTTAATAGATAAAAGTTAAAAATGTCTTCCTGAGAGAAAAAAATTGTTCAATCAAAAGACAAAGGACCTGACTTGGGAGTCATGTGATCTGTCTTGTAAAGTTTTCTTTACTATAAAATTTGTGAAGATAATTTCTGATGTTGAAAACTGGCTTGAATTTTTCTTTAAGGGCAGGTTCAATTATATACAGTAAAATTTACCCTTTTAAGTGTACAGTTTAATGAATTTTGATAAACGTATACAGTCACATAACTACCGTCACCACAATTAAGATACAGAACATTTCCATTACCCTGAAGTTTCCCCTTGTTCCTTTACAGTCAATTTTCTCCATTATCCTGGCAGCCACTGATGTAATTTTGGTCCCTACTGCTTTGCCTTTTCCAGAGTGTTATAGAGATGGATGATATTGCATGTAGTCTTTTATGCCTGGTTTTTACTTAGATTAGGCTTTCTGGAAACAGCCTCGTTGTTGCATGTATTAATATACGTATCGTTTTTTTTACTGTTGATAGTATTCCATTGCCAGAGTAGCATGCTTTATTTAGGTTGTTTCCATTTAAAACATTTTTTATGAGTAAAGAAGTTATAAACATTCATGTACAGGTCAATATATAAATACATGTTTTCATTTCTCTTGGGCAAATACCTAGGCGAGGAACTACTAGGTTGTATGTGTTTAACTGTATGTGTTTTCCAGAGGGCTGTGCCTTTAATTTTTTTCTATGCATTTTCTAATTAAAATTGGCTCAAAACTAGAATACTATAGTACTTTTTTTTGTGTGTGTGTGTGTGGCGCTGGGGATTGAACCCAGGTGCATTCTACCTCCGAGCTACATCCCCAGCCTTATTTTATTTTTATTTGGAAACAGGGTCTTGTTAGGTTGATGAGAGTCTCACTAATTGCTGAGGCTGTTCTTGAACCTGCGAGCCTCCTGTCTCAGCCTCATGAGTACTGCGATTACAAGTGTGCACCACCATGCCTGGCTGTATAGTATTTTTTAAGGTAGATACCTGAAAAACATTTTCTTTTTTGTAGGGGGGCTGGGGATCAAACCCAGGGCCTTGTGCACAAGCTCTACCACTAAGATACATCCCCATGAAAATATTTTTAAAACTAGCATTATTTTCTCCTTTTACACCAGAAGTACAAAACTTCCAGGTATATATTTTCTTTTCCTGTTATATAGCAACCTTAACACAAAGACTATGCTTCCTATAATATCACTGGAGCTCTAAGATAAGGTTATGTGTGCCGGGCATGGTGGCGCACGCTTGTAATCCCAGTACTTTGGGAGGCGGAGCCCGGAGGATCCGGGTTCAAGGCCAGCCTCAGCACTGGCTCCTGTGCTCGCTCGCTCTCTCTCTCTCTCTCTCTCTCTCTCCCTTCAAAATAAAGTCTAAAAAAAAAATAGGGCCGGGGGTGTAGCGCAGAGGTAGAACACCCCTGGGTTCAATCCCCGGTACCGAAAAAAAAAAAAGGTTACGCATAATTGGATTCTGAAATGAATCAGAGCTATGACTTAACAAAAATGAATATTGATTAAGGAGCTCCTGGTTGTTTTTTGTTTTGTTTGTTTTGAGGTACTGGGGATTGAACCCAGGGCATTCTACCCCTGAGCTACACCCCCCGCCCTATTTTATTTTTTATTTTGAAACGGGACTAAGTTGGCTAAATTGCTGAGGCTGGCCTTGAACCTGTGATCCTTAGTCTCAGCCTCCCAAGTACTAGGATTACAGGTGTGCACTACCACACCTCATTAGGAGTTCCTGTTTTTAATTCCAGTTCTGCTTCTGATGGTTTGATTTTGAGCAGGTGACAACTTCTCTGAGCTCATTTTGATATGCAAAATAGAGGAAGTAGTCTAGACCAGAGCTGTTTAATAGAACTCTCTGAAATGATGAGAGTATTCTCTGTTCTGTCCAATATGGTACTTATTAGCCACCTGTAGTGATTAAATATTTGAAATGCAGCTGGTATAACTAAGGAAGTGAATTTTAAATTTTATTTAATTCTAATCAATTTAAATAACTACATGTGACAAATGGCTACTATATTGGACAGCAGAAGCTAGACTCTCATTTATTCTCTCAGTAAGCATTTGAGTGGAGATTGAATCCAAGGGCACTCTAGCTGTGAGTTATACCATCAGCCCCTTTTTTACTTTTTTGAAAAAGGGTCTCACTAAGTTGCTGATGGTCTTGTCAAATTGCTAAGGCTGGCCTCTAACCTTCAATCCTCCTGTTTCAGCCTCCGAAGTATTGGGATTACAGTTGTGTGCCACCACACCTGGCTTATTTGCTGAATTTAACAGCTACAAGTTGAAAAAGGAAATAATATTCAAGACTGGAAGTGTAACGGATCTAATTTTAGAAAGCAAAATTTGTGTAATTTATACCTGCTTTAGCTTCTGTGTATAAGCTATAAGTATATACATAGTCTGTTTCTTTTATTGATATATTTATGAGCTTGATATTATCTATGAAAGTTTTGATAATTAAAAACTTCAGAATAAGCTGGGCGTGGTGGCACACACATGTAATACCAGTATTTGGGAGGCTGAGACGGGAGGATCACAGATTTGAGGACAGCCTCAGCAAACAGTGAGAATCTCATCAACCTACTGAGACCCTATTTCAAAATAAAAATAAGCCAGGCGTGGTGGCGCACGCTTGTAATCCCAGTACTTGGGAAGCTGAGACTGGAGGATCCAGGTTTGCGGCCAGCCTCAGCTACTTAGTGAGGCCCTCCACAACTTAGTGAGACCCTGTTTCAAAATAAAGAATAAAAAATAGGGCTGGGGGTGTAGCTCAGAGGTAGAATGCCCCTGGGTTCAACCCCCAGTACCACAAAATAAATAAATAAATAAATAAATAAATAAATAAATAAAATAGGGCTGGGGGTTTGGCTCAGAGGTATAATGCCTCTGGGTTCAATCCCCCAGTATAAAAAAAATTTCAGAATAAACTAACTGAATCAACCATGCTTGAATGATCCAGTTTAAAAATGAGTAGGATGCTTGAGGCCCTGGTTTCAATCCTCAGAACCAAAAAAGCAGGTACTTGGTTAACTAGAACTTGCATCAAATCATATATTGAAAAAATACTAACAAAAAGTTGATTATTGGGCTGGGGATGTAGCTCAGTTATCAAGCACTTGCCTATCATGTGCAAGATCCTGGGTTTGCTCCCCAGCACTGGGAGAAGGAGGGGAAATAAAATAGTAAACAGTCATTAACAAATGAAATATTTTAAAAGAAGAATCTAAGCCTCTGGTTTATAAAAAGACATCTGTTAATTTTTTTGGGGGGGGGTACTGGGGACTGAACCCAGGGGCATTCTACCTCTGAGCTACACCCCCAGGCCTATTTTTTTGTTCTTTATTTTGAAACAGGGTTTCACTAAGTTGCGGAGGGCCTAAGTAGCTGAGGCTGGTCGTGAACCTGGAGCCTCTGGTCTCAGCCTCCCAAGTACTGGGATTACAAGCGTGTGCTAGCACGCCTGGCTAGTTTTTTTTTAATGCACATTTCATTAGTTTTCTCTTTGTATAGTGGCTTCCTAAGATCTTTTAATTTGCCTGTATATTTCCTTTTTGTTACCTTTTCTTACACCAAACAACATATAGAGTCAAGTACTGTAGTAGGGATTGGGGTAATATTGTTATATAGGTAAGTTGGGATCCCTAACTTTAAAATTTTAGAATCAAGTAGAGATGGAGGCAAGGTGATGGGTGGTATATTAAACTGATACACAGGCTGGACATGGAGGCACATGCCTATAATCCCAGTATTTGGGAGGCTGAGACAGGAAGATTGCAGGTTCAAGGACAGTCTCAGCAAGTAGAGAGACTCTCAAGCAACCTAGTGAGACCGTTTCAAAACAGAAAATAAAAAGGGCTGAGGGTGTAGCTTGGAGGTAGAATGCCCCTGGATTCAATCTCCAGTAAAAAAAATACACACACACACACACACACACACACACACACACACACCAAAAGAAACAAGAAACCCAAAAACAAATACACAGCTTTGCTACTGGTAATAGGTTTTTTTTTTAAATCTGCTAATTATATACTGGGAAAAAGATCTCACTGTAATTTCTAATTACATCTTTGATTACTTGAAGAGGGTTAACATTTTTTCTATGTACTTTGTAAACTATCAGTCCATACCTTTCCTCATCTGGCAATAGTATCTCATTTATGTAATTTCATGTCACCATTGTCTAGGCTTCCTTTTTGCTTGCTCTCCCAGTTCACTGTAGCAGCTTCCCCTGTCAGTGGGTAGATCTGCTTCTACAACAGATCAGGAAGAGACTATATATATGTTCATGTGGCATTTAGGGTCAATGGACAATGAACAGGTCTAACAGGTTGGATCCTTCTCATATCAAAACAAGGAGAGTTTACCCTGGGTTGCAAACACTTTCATTGGAATGCTTAGTCTTACCAGACTGAGAGTTCAGAAAGAAAATTTTTTGGAAGCAGATTTCCAAAATTAGCATAGGAACCAATGTTGCTACAATCATTGTATGGGTTGTGTGTGGGGGTAGGATATCCAGTTGGCTTTTCATATATACTCCTTTAGTTAATACCATGTTCTAACAACTTCTTCTGCTCTCTGTTCCTACTGATTCAGGCTTAAAGTTTCTTCAGGACTCTACAGGGAAGAATAGATTCCACCAGCGGCCCTCACTCCTGGGTATGCTGAGCCCGGCTTCCTCTACCCTGCTTCATCCACGAACACCATCTGCTTTCTATCTTCTAGATCCTGCAAAGTCTCTGCTTTGCTCGTGGTCACTCCATCTGTTCCCATTCTCAGCGCTGTTATGGCTTTACAAGTTTCTGTCTGTAAATTCTTTTTTTCTATCATTTCTCAGGAGTTAGGGACAAAAGGAGAGAGACACTTGGATTTAGTCTCTTGGCATTCACTAGTAATTTGAGCTAAAATTCTGATATGACTTGATTTAGAACTCCCAAATATTTCAAATTTAAGAACTACAAAAAATCTCAAGGACATCCAATAAAATCAGACTGGGTTTTAAATAACACTACTATTTGGTACTACTTTAAAAAAAATCAGTTTCCTGATGTGAATGACCATAGAATCATAAAAGACAAAAGTTTAAGATTAGGCAGTATCTGGCATAAAAAGAAATGGGAGTGGGTACAACGGGAGAGAAGAAAGGAGAGCCAGGATTCTTCACTGCCATAGGGAAGGGTTGGCATGAATTTTCCCCTCAAAATATTTTCTTCACAGCATTGGGACAAGTTGGCTAACACTCAAAATTTATATGAGGATATGCTAATCAATCAAGGCCTTGAAAATTACCTACTAAAATTATTTTTGCACATCAGGAATTTAAAACTGATGATTGACTCTATAGCCACAAAGATCCCCTTTGTCCCAATTAACCTTTACTAACGGCCTTTTACAGATTACCTGCTAAAATGGTACTTTGTGGAATTGTGGTTGAAGAGCCAATTCTTTTTAAGGAATAGCAGAGAAGAACGCCAGGGAGTTGGGAGAGGGAAGAAGGAAAGGGAGGGAGGGAAGAAGGTCGAGAATATAAAGTAGTAATCTTTAAAATCCTGACTTATTACACATAGCAACACAACATCCACCCAGTCAGGTTAAAGTCTTGGTACCCAGTATAAGATGCTTACCATATACCTAAGGCGTGGAAAATGTCAGTGTTTTCATGTAAAAATCCCCTGACAATGAATATAACAAACACTCACTGCACTCCCATGTTTATTGCAGCACTACTCACACATCTGAAATTATGCTTAATGACAACTATTACCAATTAAATTTTCTATCAAAATCTGTTTCTCACAGGCTCATCTCCCGGGGTTTGTCTTGAATGCTGTTGCACTCCGAATACTATCAGTGGACAAGCACAGGCACCTGTGGAACTCGAGTGGCTCCTCTCAACACATTTTCATGATTTTAAAAGTAACGCATGCTCAACACATATAACTTGGAGAATAAAGAGGAAATGTCACCTCTGTGACCTTATCACTCAGTATTAATATTTTTAACTTTATCTTCTTCTAGGACTATCTTGTACAAAGCATACAGCCAATCATATGGTTCAGGAAGGTAGTTGGAAAATTTTGAGGAAAGCAGGAAAAAGAAGGAAGGAAGGAAGGAAGGAAGGAAGGAAGGGGGAGAGGGGGAGGGGGGGGAGAGAGAGAGAGAGAGAGAGAGAGAAAGAAAGAAAGAAAGAAACAAGAAAGTTACTCATTTATGGAAAACAGTAAGTCAACCCTGTAGAAGTATAGAAGAGAACAGTGGTCACTGGTGATGGGGGAGGAGAGAAAGCACGAAATTAAGAGGGACTTCTAGAGACTGGGAAGGGTGCTGGGGAGAAGGACGGGGATGGAAGATTGAGGGTAAAAGGATGGAGAGACATCAACACATAAAGTATGCATGTGTGGAAATACCACAGTGAATTCCATTAATGTTAATAATTACATTAGCACTATTAAGAAATCTGGAAATTTAAGAAATAAGAAATCTATACTGGTTTGTATAAAAGAATTGCTATATCAAAATAAAAAATAGCCCAAAGGGAAGATTCTCTCACAGATTTTTTTTTTTGTGTGTGTGGTACCAGGGATAGAACCCAGGGGTGTTCTACCTCCGTGCTACACCCCCGGTCCTATTTTTTATACTTTATTTTGAAA
The DNA here is from genome assembly GCA_004027185.1 of Glis glis. Classification (NCBI taxonomy): domain Eukaryota; kingdom Metazoa; phylum Chordata; class Mammalia; order Rodentia; family Gliridae; genus Glis; species Glis glis. The sequence continues at coordinate 25,096 of PVJS01013224.1, read as the reverse complement.
CCGGGTCTCACGAAGTTGCGGAGGGCCTCACTAGGTAGAGAGAGAGAGAGAGAGAGAGAGAGAGAGAGAGAGAGAGACAGGGAGGGAGGGAGGGAGAGAGAGAGAGAGCGCGTGCGCGAGCCAGCTGAGGCTGGCTGCTAACTGGGATCCTCCGGTCTCCACCTCCCAAGTACTGGGATTACAAGTGCGCACCACCACGCCCAGCCCTGGGGAGCTTTTTTCTAAACGCAATCAGCCAGGACCCATCCATGAAGATCCTGATTCACTGGTCTGGGATGGGACAGTGTATGTATTTTGTAAAAAGCTGCCTAAATAATACTAATTCATATCACTGCGGACTAGGAGCACAGCTCAATGGTAGAGCACACACTTAGCATGTGCAAGGACCTGGGTTCGATCCCTAGTCCCCATATAACCCCTTACCCCGCAACATCACTGTGGATACCTATAAAGTTAAGACTCGCAAAATTGCCAAATAAGCCCCTTCTACCCCCATACAAGAACAGCAATTTCATATGGTTCATCTAATAGAAAGCAGCTAGGGAACAGATACACTAACATTTACTAAATACACTGCAGTGGTCCCTTGGTATCTGTAGGAGACTGGTTCTAGGACTCCTGTGAATACTAAAATCTGAGGCTACTCAAGTTACTTATATAACCTATGCATATCATCCTGTGTACGTTAGATCATCTCTAGATTACCTGTAATACCTAACACAATGTAAATGCTATGAAAATAGTTGTTATACTGTATTGTTTAGGGAATAATGACAAGAAAAAAGTGTGGACATGTTCAGTGCAGATACAACTTTTTTCCCCCCAAATATTTTTGATTTGCTGTTAGGTGAATCCAGGAATAAAGAACCCACAGATGGGGAGGGCCAACTGTACTTTGTTCCAAGTGCTTTAACAAGTTGTGTATACTTGTTGAAAGTTCTGACAACACTAGGTAAGAGGCAGGCAAAATATACCTACACTTTGTATGGGAGGTGAGAGGGACAGAGGAGCAATTAAGAAGGAAGAGAGGCAGAGTTTGGATGCCACAGTGCAAATCACTGTTATGTATGGGATGAAGACCGTTGGGGTTACATGTGGACTGATGGTAGTAGAAGAGACTCGACAACATTAATTTAAGATAAGCCCCATATTTAGCAATTATCTATGTGGTCGAGGGAGGGAGAGAGGGAGAGAGAGCGAGTGAGGCATGCCTTCCCTTTATGGGTTTTTGTTAGGACATGGCTCATCAGGAGTGGTCTGGTTTCACATAGGCTGGGCCAACAGGCCCAGGAAACCCCCAGGTCTTTAAAAATTTTATCACTAGAAGTGAACCACATATTTATTTGGAATTCAAATATTAAACATGTGCATCTAAATTCAAACCAGTGGTTAGAAGCAAAGTTTTACCACCTTATTGTCACTTAAAGTTTACAGGCTTCAAATAACAGAGGAAAGTTTAAAGGCCGAAGAAGTAAGGTTTGGAAGGTCTGGCCCCACAGAAAGTGGGCTTTTCCTGGGGGCCTCCTCCAATACAATATCCTTCCGTATCCTTGTCTCCTTCTTCCATTTTATAATGTGATATATTTTTAACAAGTTGCTTTCATTTTTACCTAGAAGTTTCACTGCAAGATTTTCTAAGTCGAGTAAATATAAAGAAACTGAAGAAACACAGAAGGAAGCCCTAAAATAATCCAAGCCCTTCATTTTTCATGTGAGGAAGTAAGGGCTCCAAGTCACTTGCAAGAAGTTCCACAGAGAGTTGTGGTAAAGTTAAAACTGGAACTGACCCAGGATGACTGAGATTCAAGGGACGGGCTGAGCATATTTGCTTTACTTAGTAACTGGTACCCACTCATAGGCTTCCATATTCATCAATCTGTCAGATGTAGAGAAGTGAGTTTAACTACTTAAACCAGAGTTCAATTTCCTGCAGGACTGGCCACAATGTGACCTAGCATTTTCATGTTATGCCAGGCGTTCCCTTAGACTCTAACAACAACGCATCTAGTTGCCAGATAACTGGCTGCAGCTTTTCCCCTTCTGGGTTCTTGCTGCTGTCGTGAATCAGTAGTGGCCTTATAACTAATCCCAAATTAGTGAACCTTGGCTAAAGGTTTTTCTAAAGAAAAATAAAAGATTAAAACGCTTACATGCTATTTTATAAGATTTCAAACTGAGAAATTACAAGAATGAACAGATGAGAGCTGTATTTGTTTAATTCCAATAGAATAAATTCTTAGGCCTATAGTTGCCAATCTCATAAACCCAAGAAACTCAAAAGAAAGAAAAGTCACGTAATTCTGAATTTTTAATTGCTATAGTTAAACTTTAGTTAAAAGGATGCCACTCTAAAGAACAGAGCGTGGGAATAAATATTAGATAGCAGAATATGGATTTTGAATGTGACACTCCAAAAAAACTATATACTAGCTGGATGTGGTGGTTCAGGCTTCTAATTCTAGTACTTGGGAGGCTGCAACAGGAGGATCACAGGTTCAAGGTTAGCCTCAGCTACTTGGCAAGGCCCCTCCGCAACTTAGGGAGACCCTGTTTCAAAATAAAAAATAAAATAGGGCTGGAAGTGTAGCTCAGAGGTAGAATGCCCCTGTGTTTAATACCCAGTACCACATGCACACAAAAAATACAAAACAAAAAAACAATGAAAAACCCCATATACTAACTAAAATACCAAAGTGACTACAATGAATATGAATATTGCCTGCATTTTTATGTAAGCTTGAGCTATCAAAATAAAAAGTAAAATTAGTTTGACACAGCTTGCTTAAAATTCTTCAAAGACTGCATACTGCTTGCTTGTAGGTTAAAGTGTCCATTCCTAAATATTACCTTCCACGTGATTGGACTGCACGTTTCCTTTTTCGCTCTTCATTCCTCATACCATACCTACTTAGATCCTGATATATTTTATAATTTCTACAAATGAGAAGTTTGTGGACATTTGGGTTAAATAATAACAAGAAGTGGATTTGTAAGTATCTGAATAATGGTACCAAAGAAGGTTAACAGACCCTGTAGGGACTGGCATGACATGACTTGAATAAAGAAACTGAAGTGAATTTACAAGGATCACAATATTTTCCAAATGCTCTGTTCAGATGTACTTTTTATTTTTTTTCCGGTACTGGGGTTTGAGTCCAGGGGCATTCTACCTCCGAGCTACACCCCCAGCCCAATTTTTTATTCTTTATTTTGAAACAGGCTCTTGCTAAGTTGCGGAGAGCCTCACTAAGTAGCTGATGCTGGCCGCGAACCCGGATCCTCTGGTCTCAGCCTCCCAAGTACTGGGGCTACAAGCGTGTGCCACCACACACAGCTAGATGTACATATTTTTAAATAGAATAATAAGCTGGAGTTACAGTATGAAGAAAAAATTAAGGAATGGGAAATGAAAACCTTGGTTATCAAAAGCTTACCTAACTACTGTTATTCAATGTGAATTTTAGAATTTTGTAATACCTTTACTAAGCTACAACATATAATAAATTGCACATATTTAAAAGTTTGTCTCATTGTATTTCCTCCTTTCCCCGTTACCTCTCTTCCCCATACACTGATTTGCTTTTTGTAACTATAGATCAGTTAGCATTTCTAAGCTATATAAAAATGGAATTATGTAATATACAGCACTGCTTCTTTCTCTTACAGTGATTTCTTTAAAATTTGTGTTCAGGCCGGGCATGGTGGCACACACTTGTAATCCCCAGTACTTGGGAGGCTGAGACTGGAGGATCTGGGTTCAAGGCCAGCCTCAGCTACTTGGTGAGGCCCTTTGCAACTTAGTGTTTCAAAATAAAGAACAAAAAATAGGGCTGGGGGTGTAGCTCAGAGGTAGAATGCCCCTGGGTTCAATCCCCAGTACCAAAAAGAAAAAAAAAATGTTTTCAACTGATACAAAAAACTATACCTATCAATGGGGCAGTATGTACTGTTTTATCTGGTTCTTCACCAGCATTCCGAGGGTCATCCCTATTGCTCGTATTAATGGTTCAGTTCCTTTTATTGTTGGGTAGTATTCCATAGTCTGGATATACTATAATTTGTTATCCATTCACCTGTTGGTGGATATTTTGGTTGTTTACAGTTTTCAACATTTGTTGACAAAGAGGCAAAAGGCAATGCAGTAAAGAGAGGATAATTTCTTCAACAGTGATGCTGGCACAATTAGATATCCATATGTGGAAAAATGAACTTACAGCCATATCTTATATCATATAAAAAAGTAACTCAAAATGGTCCATTCAAATGTAAAACTTAAAACTACAAAACTTCTAGAATAAAACATAGGATTAGGCATGTAACCTTGATTGGGTAATGATTTCTTAGATTCAACACCAAGGACAAAATCCATAGAGGATCAAAGGGATAACTTGGACTTCATCAAAATCTAAAACCTCTGTTCTTTAAAACACAGTTAAGAAAAATAAAAGGATACGCTACAGACTGGGAGACAATTTTTAGAATTCAAGGCTAAAATTACTGAGGAAAAGACAAAAATAGGCAGATTTTGGCTCACTAGCAGGATCTTTCTGATTACTTATTACTGTCAAAAATGGAATGCACTGTCTGCATGCTCCCATCAAAGAATTCACGCAGAGACCGAAAGTAGGTTGAAGATGGGGTGATTAAATTCCTTCTTATTCTATATACACATTTTTAGCTATTTCTAAGATGACCAATTTAATGCATATTTGATATGGTACTATTCAATGGTAAAAGAAGCAATTATGTTCTTGGTCTATACAACTCAATCAAAATGTTTTTAGTTAAAACATTTTTGCCTAATAAAGTGAAGTGGATATGTCCATAAAGGTAAAGAAAGCTTTTTAGATAGAGCCACTTCTGTGCAGCATTCCCTGCCTACTAATCCCAGTACTTGGGAGGCTGAGACAGGAGGATCGCAGGTTCGTGGCCAGTCTCAGCAACTTAGTGAGATTCTGTTTCAAAATAAAAAATAAAATTGGGCTGGGGGTGTAGCTCAAAGGTAGAATGCCCCTGGGTTCAATCCTCAATACCACAAAAAAAACAAAAACAAAAACAAAAACATTTTCTTTGTTTGATTTCCAGGATATCACAGTGACCTGGTTTTTCACAACTCTATATGGCTGCTTCTTTTCTATTCACACTTTAAATACTGGTGGTACTAATGGTTTGGCTTGGATTTCTTTTTCTATCTATATTCATCTTCATGATCTCAGTTCTTAGGCCATTTGTGCTGCTGTAACAAACACTTGGGCATGGGTATTTATAAAAAACAGACATTTCTCATAGCCCTGGAGGCTGGAAGTTTCAGATCAAGATGACACAAGTATGGTGTCTGGTCAGGACTGCTCTGCTTTAAGATGGCCCTTTGTCCTGGGCATGGTAGCACATACCTGTAATCCCAGTACTTAGGAAGCTGAAATAGGAAGATCACAGGTTCGAGACCAGCCTCAGCAGCTTAGTGAGACTCTCAGCAACCTATGAGACCCTGTTTAAAAAGCGGGGAGAGCTGGGGGTGTAGCTCAGAGGTAAAATGCTCCTGGGTTCAATCCCCAGTACCACAAAAAATAAATAAATAAAAACAACCCATGCTTGTCACTGCATGCTCCAGAGGGGACAATGTATCCTTCCATGGCAGAAGAACAAAAAGGGGTCTAGCTAGTACCCTCCAGCCTTTACCACTGTTTTATTTTATTTTATTTTTCTTTTTGCGGTACCGGGGATTGAACGCAGGGGCGTTCTATCTCCGTGCTACACCCCCGGCCCTATTTTTTATACTTTACTTTGAAACTGGGTCTCACGAAGTTGCGGAGGGTCACACTAAGTAGACAGAGAGAGAGAGAGAGAGCGAGAGCACTGAGGCTGGCCGTGAACCTGGATCCTCCGGTCTCCGCCTCCCAAAGTACTGGGATTACAAGCGTGCGCCACCACGCCCGGTCCACTGTTGTATCTTGAATTCAACTTCAATATGAATTTTGAAGGTGACATTCAAATCATAGCACTCAGTAAGTCATGTATATGAGGATGACACCCAGACTTAACAACACTGTTATATTCAGCTGCTTACTTAACACCTAAAACTGGTTGTCTAATAGGAACCTTTAACTTAACTGTCCAAAAATCAACTCTTAATTTCACCTACCCCACCTGCCTCTCTTAGTTTTCCCCTTATCAGTAAATAGTAACTCCATTCTTTGAGTTGCTTAGGCCAAAATACTTGAGTCATTCCTTTTTAAAAAATCATTTTATTAGTGCATTGAAATCATACATCATGGTGAAGTTCAATGTAATAAAAGCACACATGCACACAGCTCTGGGTGTATTTCCCTCTGCATCCCACATCCTTTCCCCTTCCTCCTTCCCCACACATGTTAGTGAAATTAGTAGTAATATCTTCATATATTGCCACAGTATTATTTGAAAACTGTTTCCTTCTTAGATCCTCCCTTTTCCTCTCTGCTTATAACTCCCTCCCCCAACCCTCTTCCACTACTCTGTAAGTCTCCACATTATTTAAAGACCCTTATTGAGCCGGGCATGGTGGCACACGCTTGTAATCCCAGTACTTGGGAGGCTGTGACAGGAGGATTGCAGGTTCATGCCAGCCTCAGCTACTTAGTGAGGCTCTCTGCAATTTAGTGAGACCCCGTTTCAAAATAAAGAATGAAAAATAGGACTGGGGTGTAGCTTGGAGGTAGAATGGCTCTGGGTTCAATCCCTAGTACCACAATAAATAAATAAATAAATAAATACCCTGATCTCACTTAGCATAATATTCTTTAGTTCCATCCATTTCCCTGCAAATGATGCAATTTTCTTCTGTATGGATGAATATAATTCAAGTGTGTGTATATACCACTTTCTTTATCTATTCATCTGTTGACAGACACCTAGGTAGGGTCCATAATTTGGTTATTGTGAATTATGCTGCTATAAACATGAATATACATGTATTGCTATAGTATTCTGCCCTTAATTCTCTTGGAAAGATACTGAGAAGTGGTATAGGTGGGTCATGGTGGTTCCATCCTTTTTGGGGGGAAACTCCAAACTGATCTGCACAGTGGTAAGAGTGTGTAAGAGTTCCTATTTCCCCACATCCTCACCAGCATGTTATGTTTGTATTCTTGATGACTGCCATTCTTGAAGTCATATATATACTGGTACTGGGGATTGAACCCAGAGGCATTCTACCTCCAAGCTACACCCCCAGCCCTATTTTATTTTATTTATTTATTTATTTATTTATTTATTTATTTATTTATTTTGCGGTATCGGGGATTGAATGAAAAATAGGACTGCGGTGTAGCTTGGAGGTAGAATGGCCCTGGGTTCAATCCCTAGTACCACAATAAATAAATAAATAAAAATAATAAACAAAAATAAATAAAACGCAGGGGCGTTCTACCTCCGCGCTACGCCCCCGGCCCTATTTTTATACTTTATTTTGAAACCGGGGTCTCACGAAGTTGCAGAGGGCCTCACTAAGGAGAGAAAGAGAGAGACGGGGGGGGGGGGAGAGAGAGACAGGGGGAGAGAGAGGGGGAGAGCTGAGGCTGGCCGCGAACCCAGATCCTCCGGTCTCCGCCTCCCAAAGTACTGGGATTACAAGCGTGCGCCACCACACCCGGCTCCTATTTTATTTTTTATTTGGAAACAGGGTCTCACTAAGTTGCGGATGGGCCTCACAAAGTTGCTGAGGCTGGCCACAAACCTGCGATTCTCCTGTCTCAGCCTCCCAAGTACTGGGATTACAAGCGTGCGCCACCACGCCCGGCTCCTTCAGTCATTTTTAACTCCTCTTTCATAGCTCACATCTTACTGCTAGCAAATTTGACAGCTCCACCCTTAAAAAATATCCACCCCCGAGAAGACATCCTATGTCACCCGAATTAGAGTCTTACAATGGCCTTTAAGGTCCTAAATTCTTTTTGCCATCCTTTCTGCTGAGAGATAACTACATGCCCCATTCTTTCATGTCCTTTAGAATGTCCCTGTGTAGAACGTAAGATTCACACAAGCAACAATTTTGTTTAGTTTGTTTGCTGTTTTGTCTCCATTAACTTGGATAGTTCTTGACACATAGTAAGTCTTCAAGAAATATTTATTGAATGATCTAACTGTGAAAATAGGCAAAAATTACTTTCTAAATTGATGGAAAACTTACTAGTAAAACAAATTTTATAGATGAACTTATTTCTCATTTACAATTTTTAAACATAATGAAAGCCTCTAGCCGGGCGTGGTGGCGCATGCTTGTAATCCCAGTACTTTGGAAGGCGGAGACCAGAGGATCCAGGTTCATGGCCAGCTTCAGCTCTCTCTCTCTCTCTTTCTCTCTCTCTCCCTGTCTCTCTCTCTCTCTCTACTTAATGAGGCCCTCCGCAACTTCGTGAGACCCGGTTTCAAAATAAAGTATAAAAAAATAGGGCCGGGGGTGTAGTGCGGAGGTAGAACGCCCCTGGGTTCAATCCCCGGTGCCGCAAAAAAAAAAAAAATGCCTCTGATTATACACTACAGCAGAAACAAAGCTAGATTATAAGGCAAAGGGCCTATGTTCTACTGTTTACTTGCCTCTGAAGATTTTGCTACTTGTCAACTTCTAAAGATCATGCTTTTCAGATCTATAAAATGAAAGGATTGAACACAAAGCCCTCTGCCCCCTTAAAATCTACAAACTCCAAAATTTTGCATATGACTTCAGAGGCTTATGCAATGACAGCATCTATAAAGGTGTGTTGATAGGTCTGACTTACTAGAAAAAAATGCAATGCTTCCAGGCATGGTAGTGCACGCCTATAATCCCAGTACATGGGAGGCTGAGACAGGAGGATTGCAGGTTTGAGGACAGCATCAGCAAGTAGTGAGACTCTCATCAACCTAGTGAGACCCTGTTTCCAAATAAGAAATAAAATTGGGCTGGGGGTGTAGCTCGAAGACAGAATGCCTCTGGGTTCAATCCCCAGTAATACAAAAAAAAAAAAGCCATGCTATACAGAAGTGACACCAGCTGATAAATTGGTGACACAAACATCTATTTTCTTAAAATGTCCAAGGCAGTATGCTTAGATACTTGAAAACTTATCTGTCTTCAACAATAACATGGAAAAGTAGGTAGAGCCCCCTCAAAATTATGTAATATTGTCTTGGGCTACTAGAACAAAATACCACAGACTGAGTGGCTTATAAACAACAGACATTTATTTCTCAACATTCTAGAGGCTGAGAAGTCCAAGATCAAGTGCTGGTAGATCTGTGAGCACTTGGAAGACTGGGAAGTCCAAGATCAAGGGTCTCACTAACATGCTGAGGCTGGCCATGAACCTGCAATCCTCCTGTCTCAGCTTCCCAAATACTGGGATTATAAGCATGCACCACCATGCCTGGCTTAGCAGGGATTTTTTGTGTATTTTATGTCCTACTATATTTCTATCACCTGGAAGAGGGCATAGATAATTATCTGTTGTATGTATGAACCAAGACTTTTCAAAAGTTATAAGAAGCACATTCAGCTACATTGTTCTCATTAAACAATGTTTCACCGCCAATACACTGGTATTTATAGTATTAAAAATACAAATTTCAATTTTGTAATTAACCTCTCATTCCTTCTAATTCATACTTTATGATTTATAACTGACATCATATAACTGCACAGCAGTACATGAGTATGAGTGAAAAGTAAATACACACACGGGAGGTTCTGGAGTTAAGTACTGATGGCATCCATGACCAAAGATCACTCTTCTGCAAAAGAGGTATTCAAAGTGCCTTAGCTCATGACTAGGAGAGAACAAACTTCGGAAGACACACTTAGAATCTTTTATAGAGGAACTTGACAGAGTAATTTTATATTCAATCTAATTGAAAAGTAAGCTTGTTTTCTGTCTTTAACATTTCATCTTTATAGTAATTCTTTTTTTTTTTTTGCGGTACTGGGGATTGAACCCAGGGGCGTTCTACCTCTGCGCTACACCCCTGGCCCTATTTTTTATACTTTATTTTGAAACCGGGTCTCACGAAGTTGCGGAGGGCCTCACTAGGTAGAGAGAGAGAGAGAGAGAGAGAGACAAGGAAGGGGTAGAGAGAGAGAGAGAGAGAGCTGAGGCTGGCCGCGAACCCGGATCCTCCGGTCTCCGCCTCCCAAAGTACTGGGATTACAAGCTTGCGCCACCACGCCCGGCTATAGTAATTCATGTTTATTACATTTTACAAAAGTATCAATCTTTCATGTAATGAAATTTTAAAATAATAGCCCTTCACCACAGATGATTCCAGAGCAGCCAAAAGTCTAAAGTCAAACTGGATCATATGCTTTGTAAATTTTTTTGGTGGCTCCCCAGTGGGCAAAAAAAAGGTGCTTTATGATCTACCCACAGCCCTCCCAACCCACTCCTATTGACCTCTTCCCCTTTCCTGCTCTTCTCTCCTTAGGAATACACCATATTCACTTTAAATTAATGCATGAATTTTATTCCCCAGTCCTGAAGACACAAGGTCCACCTCAACCTGATGCACCTCCTTTAACAAACTCCTACTCATTCTCCTTGTGGTCACTTCTGGAAAGCTTTCACTGTAAAGCTTAGGTTAAGTGCCTGTTCCTCTAAGAATGCATCTAATACAGTGCCTGACATATAGTGTTTATTCATTTAACAAACATTTTATTAAATAAGACCTCTATTCATGTCACCACAACATATGGTTTCCACCAAAAGGCTCTATGCTTCTATTCAAAACTTTTTTTTTTGGTACTAGGGATTGAACCCAGGGGCTTACCTCTGAGCTACACCCCCTTCCCTATTTTATTTTATATTTTCAAACAGGGTTTCACTAAGTTTGAGCCTGGTTAAGTTGCTGAGGCTGGCGTACAACCTGTGATCCTTCTGTCTCAGCCTCCCAGGTACTGGGATTACAGGTATACGCCACTGCGCCCAGCTCTATTAAAAACTTTACATTCTACTGACAATAAATGGACATCTATTAGCTTTAAATATGAGAGAAAGAACTATAATTTCTAAACAAAACAAAACCTTCAATTATTATCACTCTTCCTTTTCTTTTCTTTTACAAGGCTACAACTGCCAACATATTAGTTTGGGAATGAAGAAAACACATATTAAATACAACTTTATCTCAAAATTTTCTCCCCTCCTTCCTTCATTTGTACTGGGGATTAAACCCAGGGGCGCTCTATCACTGAGCTACATCCTCAGCTCCTTTTTATTTTGAGACAGGGCCTCACTAACTTGTCCACTGTGGCCTTGAACTTGTAATCCTCCTGCCTTAGTCTCCTGAGTAACTGGGATTACAGGTGAGTGCCACTGTGTCTAGCTATCTCTCAAAATTACTTTCACATGACTGACTTAAAAGAGAATGTCCTTTTTTAATTCTTGTATCCTAATGGCTCACACTGTGATACAGAGCTACAAAATAGGTTTATTGACTAATATAACAAAAATAAGCCACAAAAAGAAAACTTGCTGTTGTTTACCCTTGGCTCGACAATTTTGATGTGCGTGACAGCATTTTATACTGACAGTAAGTTGGAAAAAAATGAGTACTCAGTTCTGGACTCAAATGATGTTAAGTTATAATTATAACTTCAATTTTTAAACCAAAAGGCACTTCTCATTTTTAAGATCTAAGAAAATCATTGGAAAATCTGGTTGCATCATACCTCTTAATCCACTGATGTACAGAAAGAACAAAAAGTAATTTACAAACAAATCTGGGTTTCCTACATTTTGTGCAAATATGTGATAAGTATTCTATAATGTACAATAAAATTTTTTAATATGAAGTTATTAAAACCTCACTAAAAGCATTGATAAGCTTACTGTTTTGCAATCTCAAGGATAGTGATGCTCTGACAAGGATTACTTCTAGGTTTTAAACAATTTAAAAAGCACCATATACATTTTGGACTACACTTTTTTTTTTTTTTGGTACTGGGGATTGAACCCAGGGGCATTCTACCTCCAAACTACAGCCCAAGCCCTTTTTATATTTTTTATTTTGAAACGGGGCCTTGCTAAGTTGCTGAGGCTGGCCTTGAACCTGTGATCCTCATATCTCAGCCTTCCAAGTGCTGGGTTTACAAGTGTGCACCACCACACCTGGAGGACTGCACCTTTTATTTTTGTGGCACTAGAGATTGAACCCAGGGGCATTCTACCTCTGGGCTACACCCTCAGACCTATTTTATTTTTATTTTGAAACAGGGTCTCGCTAGGTTGATGAAAGTCTCACTGTTTGCTGAAGATGTCCTTGAACCTGCGATCCTCCTGTCTCAGCCTCTCAAGTACTGGGATTACAAGTGTGCGCCACCATGCCCGGCAGGACTGCACATTTTAACTAACTTTTTTGGTTGAAGAACAACCTGTCAATATTTGTATCAAAGATTTAAAGATGTAATAAATTAGGACAGTTTAAATTCCCAAGAATAAAGGGCAATACTCTATTTGACTACTTATGGCAAAATAGCACCCAAATGAAAGGTGGGTTTTGGAGTAAAATGAGATAAAAGATGAAACAAAGTATTTCTGGAGTAATACAATCTTATTCTTTTATTTCTGAATCCAAAAGAAAGCAACTATTCACCAGTTTAACAAGTACTCATAAACATTCTTATGTGAAAAATTAAACTGTGTATCACTGAGGGTAATATCAGCATTCTCTAAATACTTAAGAACTGATAATGATAGAAATGGACCAGAATGTGCTAGACACAAGGGAAAGTCATGCTCAGATAATCCTTAACACATTCAAGATGGGGACCTTAGTGATTTAACCAAGGTCATAAGAAATGAAAGAGTACCTTCCTCTCATCATATGCATATTAAAAACCAATAGTACAATAATAATGAGAACGTCCAGTAAGACCATGACAATAAGAAACAATCTAGTTGCCAGAAGCAGTACTCAGATTGGATAGTGTTTGTATTTTTTAAAAAAACTTTTAACTGATACATAAAAATATAAAAACTGTACGTGTTAACAGGGTACCATGTTATATTTCAGTATGTTTAAACATTGCAGAATGTTTAAATCAGGTTAAACAAACATTTCTTTATGGGGGAAACTTTAAAAATCCAGATTTTTGAAATGTGCAGTATATTACTGTTATCTACAGTCAACCTATTGTGAAATAGCACATTGAATTGTATTCAACAAAGATTTCAATTTCAGCTTTTTTTTTTTTTGCGGTACCAGGGATTGAACCCAGGGGCATTCTACCTCCGGGCTACACCCCCAGCCCTACTTTTTATTCTTTATTTTAAAACAGGGTCTCACCAAGTTGTGGAGGGCCTCACTAAGTAGCAGAGGCTGGCTGTGAACCCAGATCCTTCCATCTCAGCCTCCCAAGTGCTAGGATTACAAGTGTGCGCCACCACACCCAGCTAAGATTTCAATTTCAGAATTTTATCTGTTAGCCCGTGGTTTTTGTTTGTTTTTATAGACTTTATTTCCTAATTCTTAGTGGTGCAGTCTGAAGTTCCCTCATCTTCTACCTCATGGAATTGTGTTTGGATGATTAAATGGATATAATGAATACAGAATTGTTTAGTTCTGGACCCTGACCACAGAAGGAATCTAAAGATTCTGGTAACTTCCTCTTCCTTCTTCAAGTGTGTTTCATATTTAAGCTGTAAAACTGGAGCTCCAAATAAGTGAATGCTACTGTATTATTTTTAGAAGCTTGTGATCAGGATGGTTAGAAACTAACTAAAAAAATGAAGGATGTGTGACCTGAACTGGCAGGCCACTGAGGAAGCCAGGAGAGTTTTATGACGGAAAGCTCCCATTATTTGAATAAAGGTATATGATAAAGGACTGCTCTCAATTCTGTCACCAGACATGTACTGTATGTACTGTTTTACAAGTGCTCAAAAATATGTTTGTATACTAAGTGCTGTTCTAGACAGCAAAATAAGGAACAAAGAAGTCACAAGATAATACACTGTAGTTCAAAACAAGGGCAGATTTTTAAATTTAAACATCCCAAAATGAAGCATATTTCATAGCATCACTGCAAGTGTTTAAGAATGGCTAGTGGCTGGATAGTTTTTTTTTTTTTTTTGTGGTACCGGGGATTGAACCCAGGGGTGTTCTACCTCCGCACTATACCCCGGCCCTATTTTTTTTTATACTTTATTTTGAAACTGGGTCTCACGAAGTTGCAGAGGGCCTCACTAGGTAGAGAGAGAGAGAGACAGGGAGAGAGAGAGAGAGAGAGAGAGAGCTGAGGTTGGCCGCGAACCCGGATCCTCCGGTCTCCGCCTCCCAAAGTACTGGGATTACAAGCGTGCGCCACCACGCCTGGCCTGGCTGGATAGTTTTGAGGGAATTTTTGTAAAGAGTGTGAAGAAAATCAGCAAGTATCACCTGAAAATGTGCCTTTGACAAACTATTTTTGAGCTGAAGGTAACTGAGAAGCAGCAAACCAAGAACAGCTTTCTATCCTTCCCCCTTTCTGCCTGAAGACACAAATTCTCCTTTACTGGAGACAACTCTGGACTACACCAGAGGAATCTGCAAACAAATCTTATTCCACTAGTTTCCTCCCATACATTCATCTTCCCAGTTTCCTGCCCTTGGAAACCTAAAACCCTTTACTTGGTCCTGTCATTTCCCCCCAAATGTATTGACCTTTGTTGAAGATGCTATACATGCCAGAGGTTTTTTGTTGGTTTGTTTGTTTTGTAGTACTAGGGATTAAACCCAGAGGCATTCTACCTTTGAGTTATACCCCCAATCCGATTTTATTTTTTATTTGGAAACAGGGTCTCACTAGGTTGATGAGAGTCTCACTACTTGCTGAGGCTGTCCTCGAACCTGAGATCCTCCTGTCTCAGCCTCCCAAGTACTGGGATTACAGGCATGCGCCACCAAGCACATGGCTCCATGCCAGAGTTCTAAGCCACTGCATGAGATACTTTTCACTGGAGTTCCTCCCCCATGATGTATGCTGCATACATTAATAAACTTCTTTGTTTTCTCTTGCTAATACTATCTTTTATTACAGGGTCCATCCCAATGAAGAACCAAGATGGGTACAGGTGATCTTTAGTCTTTCCTCCATGTGGAAAAACATACTAAATGAACTTTCAAGATCCATTTCAACGTTGGGCGTGGTGGCGCACGCTTGTAATCCCAGTACTTTGGGAGGCGGAGACCGGAGGATCCGGGTTCGCAGCCAGCCTCATCTCTCTCTCTCTCTCTCTCTCACATTCTCTCTCTACTTAGTGAGGCCCTCCGCAACTTTGTGAGACCCAGTTTCAAAATAAAGTATAAAAAATAGGGCCGGGGTGTAGCGCGGAGGTAGAAGGCCCCTGGGTTCAATCCCTGGTACCGCAAAAAAAAAAAAAAAAAAAAATCCATTTCAACTCTGACAGTTATGTTTTATACAGACAATCGAAAACCAGAAGTTTTCATTTTTGTATTAATTTTCATGCTGAAAACAAATCCTGAGGGGCGCTGTTTGGAAGAAATGCAAGATTCATATACTATTCAAATTATTTGTTCAACTATATGAACAAATATCAGTTATATCTATCCATTAAGGGTTTAGATAAGAAAAACTAAGGTGAAAAATCTCTGGTTTTGAGCAGGAAAATCACAACGACATCAACAGCACCATCACCGTCACCACATACATCATAAACCCAGTGTCATGGAAAGCAACTGGGAACGATCCTTACTTTTTAAAAAATCACTTCAAAGATGAATCATATAACATATGGACACTGACAGAGCTTGAGAATCCAAGTTAAGTGAATGCAGAGTGGAAGCGAACTCATTATAAAAAATGGATTTCAGCAATCTGTAGGCATGTAGGAACTCCAAGAGAGTTGGACAGAACCCCCACTCAGAGAGCTAAAGAAAACGACATAAAAGACTGTTGATGAAAAGTAGGGGTAGGGAGCAGCCGCAGTTACCAAGTGCTGTTATCATTATAAATGCAGGTCCCCTTACTTCCTTGGGAGGTGGGAAAAAGCCTATGAAATGTTTAAACTTAAATCAAGAATCACATGTGTTTGTTTAGATAAGAAAAGAGTGCTACTAGCAAAGTCTGATTTAGAGTCAAAATTAATCAGATAACAAACATGATTTCTTTCGACTACTCCAGATATTAACCTTCTATTCATTACCTTTGGCTTAACCTCATAAAGTGGACAAAAATGGTACAATGCCCCACAAGAAGCAGACATATCACCTGTCTGCCTAACACCCCTTCCTCTTTACTTCAGCAGGACTGAATCAGGATGCTCTATCTCCCTCCCAGGCAAGGGGAGAGACCCAGGCTGGCCAGGGTACTTCCCCCCTCGGCTTTTCTGGAAGGGGTAGCGAGGAAGACTGGCTCTTCCTGCTGAGCTGGGGAAGAAGTGAATCTGGAGATTAAGGTGACCCTCTCCCTTGACCACAGGAAGTCAGCCAGTAAAAATGAAGAAGGGAGCAGAAGAAGGGAAAGAAAAACAGCAATATTCTGTTTTGCTGAAGTGGATTTCTGACTCTTACAACTAAAGAATGCGAATGATCATTGTATCTCTATTTCTAACCTCATGTGGAGGGAAGAAGATGGTGTCCATCCTCATTTTTAATCACTCACTCTCTTTGACTACTAGACATGTGGAAAAAGAATTAAGAAAGATTTCACTTTTATTCCATCCCTCCAAAACAGCCCCATTAGAAAACAATAAACAAAGCTCATGGTTAATGTCAGTACCCTGATGGCTTAAAATGTTTTAAAACTAGGTTACGATGATGGTTACACAACTCAGTAATTGTTAAAAAAAATCACTGTAAGACTAAAATGGGTAAATTGTATAATATGTAAATTACACCTCAAAAATGTTCACTATGGGCTGGGGATAATATAGTTCAGTGTTATAGTGCCTGCTGAGCATGTGGAAGGTCATGGGTTCAATCCCCAGCACCACAAAAAAAAAAAAAAAAGGAGCTGGGTATGAGGATGCATGCCTGTAATCCCAGTGACTTGGAAGACTAAGGTAGGAAGGTCACAAGTTCAAGGTCAGTCTCAGTAACCTTGCAAGACTGTCTCAAAATAAAAATTAAAAAGGGCTGAGGATGTAATGTGTGGTAGAGTGCCCTTGGGTTGGATCCCCAGTACCACCCAAACCAAAATAAAATAAGTAAAAAAAAAATAGGAAGGGCAGGGGCTGGAGTGTAGCTCAGTGGTAGAGTATTTGCCTACCCTGTGCACAGCCCTGGGTTCTATCCCCAGCATCACAAACAAAGAATTAGGAGACCACCAGGAAATCTGAACTTGGACGAGATACTAGACAATATTATGAAATTCTTAGATTTTCTTAAGTGTTATTAATAATGCAGTTATGCAAAAGAATGCCTTTATTCTCAGAAGATCCAAGTTGAAGAACTCAAGGATGAAGTTTCTCCAACTTTCAAACAGCTAAAAAAAGAAGAGTCTCTGCTGGAAATAGTGGCTCACACTGGTAATCCCAGTACTTGGGAGGCTGAGACAGGAGGATTGCAGGTTCGAGACCAGCCTCAGCAACTTAGCAAAGCCCTCAGCAATTTAGTGAAGCCCTCAGCAACTTAGTGAGACCCTATTTCAAAATAAAAAATAACAGGGCTGGAGGTGTAGCTCAGAGGTAGAATGCCCTGGGTTCAATCCCCAGTGTCACAAAAACAAAACAAACAAAAAACCAAAAGAAGAGTATCTATCCTTAGAAAGAAAAAGCAAATGTAGCAAAATGATAATTGAACTGATGACTGGTGTAGCATTTTTTAGCCATTCAATTCACTGTTCTTCTAACTTTTCTGTGGGTTTGAAATGTTTCAAAATAAAAAGATGGAGGAAAGTAACACTCTCATGTTAAACTGTAACCAAATATAAAAGAAATCACTAATGCAGTTCTCCATGCATTTTTAGAAGGGGGCATATCATCTCTTAGGTTTATGACTATGTTAACATGAATGAGAATGCACTTGTTAACAAATACTTTTTAAAATATCATTTAAGTCAAAGCAACATAGTTTTTTTGTGTGTGTATACTGGGGATTGAACCCAGGGGCATTCTACCTCTGAGCTACATCCCCAGCCCTATTTTTTATTCTTTATTTTGATACAGGGTCTCACTAAGTTTGTGGAAGCCTCACTAAATAGCCGAGGCTGACCCCAAACCCCCATCCTCCAGTCTCAGCCTCCCAAGTACTGGGATTATAAGCGTGTGCCACCCCCCCCCCAGCACAACATAGTTATTAACTGTGCTGGAAACCTTTAAGTTATAGGTGTGACTAACATAACATTGTTGAATGAAGGTCAATAAATTTTCCCACTTGGAAGGACACCATCCCACCTATATCTTGGCCTATATAGAGACCAAATGAGATTATGCATACAAAAGTGATGTCTCCATTTTTAGAAATTTGGTCACACTTTGTACTAGGATATACATGGGATGAAACTTAGTATCATTTTTGGTTACTCTGGTTATAATTGGTGCTCCTCAATTTTGTAGTCAATTATGCTAACAATTCACTTAAAGGTACCCTCAGTGTTCATTTATGAATAATTCCCCTTCTTTACTCTCAGACATTTTGTCTTATTTGCTATGCCACAATTTCTAACAGTGTACTTTTAACAATATAACTTTTTTTTTTTTTTTGCGGTACTGGGGATTGAACCCAGGGGCGTTCTACCTCCGCGCTACACCCCCAGCCCTATTTTTTATACTTTATACTTTATTTTGAAACCGGGTCTCACGAAGTTGCAGAGGGCCTCACTAAGTAGAAAGAGAGAGACAGGGAGGGAGGGGGGGAGAGAGAGAGAGAGAGAGAGGGAGCTGAGGCTGGCTGCCAACGGAGATCCTCCGGTCTCCGCCTCCCAAGTACTGGGATTACAAGCTTGCACCACCATGCCTGGCCCAATATAGCATTTTAACAATTGGAAACTCATCAAATTTGCTAATGTAAAACTGAAATCTTGTTAAAGAACCAAAAGGAAAGTTCACCCAGAAGTTCAAATAAAGTCACATTTATAGTTTCTGTAATGAAGAAAGCATTCTTGGCACTGGATCTCAAACTAAAATATTTAAGAAGAAAAAGACAGAATATGCTAAGATATAGATTATTACACACACACACACGCACGCACGCACGCACGCACGCACGCACACACACCCTTAGGCAAAGTACCCTAGCCAATCAAAGAAGATAGAAACCATACCCACTAGCATGACTATAATAAAAAAGATGGGCAATAACAAGTGTTGGTGAAGATGTGGAAAAACTGGGAACACTTAGACACTGCTAGTTTTCCATATCTTCACCAAATAGTGCAGCTACTTTGGCAGTTCCTCAAAATGTTAAACTGAGCCTGGCGTGGTGGCGCATGCTTGTAAACCCAGTACTTGGGAGGCTGAGACCGGAGGATCGCAGGTTCACATGACCAGCCTCAGCTACTTAGTGAGGCCCTCCACAACTTAGTGAGACCCCGTTTCAAAATAAAAGAATAAAAAATAGGGCTGGAGGTGTAGCTTGGAGGTAGAAGCCCCTGGGTTCAATCCCCAGTACCACAAAAAAAAAGTTAAACTGTTATCATATTCCACTCCTAGATATACATCTAGGAGAAATGAAAATATATATCCATGCAAAATCACGTACATCCATGTTCATGGCAACATCATTTAATCTAAGCCCAAAGGAGAAACAACCAAATGTCCATTGACTGATGAATGGATAAACAAAATGTGGCATAGCCACACCATGGAACATTATTCAGTCATGAAAGAAAACGGCATATTCATACGTGCTACAACATGGATGGATTTTGAAAACACTAAGCCCAAGAGGCCAGAAACAAAGACCACATACTGTATGACTCCTCTTATGGAATCCTAACATGCCCAGAATAGGCAAATCTGTAAATACAGGAAGTAGATCTAGAGTTGTGAGAAGCGAGAAGAATCTGGAGTGACGAGCATGGCTTTCTTTTGGGGTGGTAATTAAAGTGTTATGGAATTGTACAACTCTGTGACTATACTAAAAGCCACTAAATTGTATACTTTTAAAAGCATGAATTTTAGTTATGAGTTATATCTCAATAAATCTGTTATTAAAAAGAATTAGCCCTTTCAATGGAGAAAAAAAGCAAAGAATGTAAGAAGATAGCCGGGTGTGGTGGCGCACGCTTATAATCCCAGTACTTGGGAGGCTGAGAACGGAGGATCTGGGTTCGCGGCCAGCCCAAGCTAATTAGTGAGTCTTCTGCAACTTCGTGAGACCCGGTTTCAAAATAAAGGATAAAAAATAGGGCCGAGGGTGTAGCGCGGTGGTAGAATGCCCCTGGGTTCAATCCCCGGTACCGCAAAAAAAAAAAAAAAAAAAAAAGAACGTAAGAAGATAATTCAGATAGAAAGAAATATAAATGACCGATGACTATAAAAAAATTCAAACAGTTGTAATCAGATAAATATAAGTGAACCAAAAGTTATGATAAGAAAGATGAGATAAGTAGAGCAAATGATCAGGTTTTGTTTTATTATTAGAGAGCAAAGATCAAGAAAGCTACTAAAACCCACAAGCAGCCAGGCATGGTGGTGCACACCTGTAATCCCAGTACTTGGGAGGTTGAGACAGGAGGATCGCAAGTTCGAAGTCAACCTCAGCAAGTTAGCAAGGCTCTCAGCAACTTAGTGAGACCCTGTTTCCAAATAAAAAATAAAATAGGGTTGGGGGTGTAGCTCAAAGGTAGAATGTCTCTGGCTTTAATCCCCAGTTTCTCTCTCTCTCACACACACATACAGCAAGTGAGAATAAATGAAGTAACAAAGAATCATCATAGTTGTAGTATGCAGACAGGAGAAATAGGGAGACCTTGGAGACTAAAAGGGAAACAGGAAACTTACCAGTTACCAAGGCACTACACTGAGGAAACATTTCTTACCTGCTACATTGGCAAAAATTCAAAAGCTGACAGTACACTATGCTGGTGAGGCTCTGGGGACAGACACTCATACACTGTGGGTGGGAATGCAAAACAGCACAGCCCTACAGGGTGAGGTATTTGCCAATAACTAACAAATCTATATATGCAAATATCCTAAAGATATATTTCCAACAACACAAAGATATACATATGCAAAGTGTTTCATCTTAATTGAAAAAATGTTGAAAATTACTTAAATGTCCAAGTAGAATACCGGTTAAAAAAATCATGGTATATATGAGTTCTATGTAATTTCTGTAATGAAAATTATTTATTTTCATTTATGTGTATTATTTTCTCAAATAACTAAGCTGAAAGCTTTTAAGAGAAAAGAGGGGAGGGTGTGTGCCTTTGTGTGGTTATGAGGTTACTATGGATTGAGGTCAACAAAATTGATAATAAGATAATGAATGCACTCTCCTTAGTGTAGTGAGTACTGGAACAGATGTCATGACAACAAATAAGAGAAGCAAAGAGTCCTGTCTTGAGGATTTTTTTCCTTTGAGGACTGGAGTTTAGAGAAAAGAACCTAATCAAGACACAATTTTTTGCCGGGTGTGGTTGCGCATGCTTGTAATCCCAGTACTTGGGAGGCTGAGACCAGAGGATCTGTGTTCATGGCCAGCCTCAGCTACTTAGTGAGGCCCTCCACAACTTAGTGAGGCCCTGTTTCAAAATAAAGGATAAAAAATAGGGCTGGGGGTGTAGCTTGGAGGTAGAATGCCCCTGGGTTTCATCTCCAGTACCACACACAAAAAAAAAAAGACACAATTTTTGGAGATGTGTAACCTGAGTCTCAAGGGCCAGCAGCAGTATACTAGACTGGGGAAGGAATGGCTAGAAGTCCAGAAGAAGAAATAGGAGAACGAATAAGCACTAGCATTCCAGAGCTCAGTATTGCCAGAACTGAGTATCATGGAAGAAGAGAGAGGATGCTTAAGAGATAGTTAAGGAAAAACTACATCTGGAAGGTTTTGTATATGAGATTAAGGATAGAAGGAGTTTGAATTTTATTAATTGGCAAAAAGGAGCTACCAAAGGATTTTAAAACCAGGGAAGTGCCATGATTATTCTAACCAAGTGTGAAGAAAAGATTAGAGGAAGGTCACCACTAGCTGGAAGGAGGCTGTAGCAATCCAGAATGAATCTAGACAGGGTGGCTATACTAAGTCATTTCCACCAGGGTGGCAACCTCCATTTTCAATGGACTACTATGCTAGTTAACGGACAGCAGAAAAACAAAAAAACAGCAATCCTGTGGCTTAGATGACCACAATCATAATCTTTGTGGAAACTGGGGATCTTTGCCCCATCTTCACAATACATCTGGGAAGTGAAGTCCTTTTATAACCTTGTGTTTTAGTGTCCAAAATTAAATTGTCAAACCCTGATACTTAGTTTCAAAAAATGAGTTCAGCAATTAAAACTGGATCCCAGACTTTAAGGAAATTATGTGTCAAGGATTTTGTCTACTGAATCTAATTCAGGACATTAGTTGTAAAAATCTTTGAGAAAAGTATACTATTTTATGACCGATTGCTTTTTTTTTTTTTTGGTTTATAGAGACTACCTGCTTGACTTTGAGGAAATAAATCTTCACCTACATGTATAATTAAATCAGAAGATGTAAATTCTCCTCTAAAATGAGCTTTTAAAAACTCATGGAACTTTAATTTCTTCTTTTTTTTTTGAGGCATTCTATCTCCAAGTTATACCCCCAGCATTTTTATATTTTGTTTTGAAACAGGGTCTCACTAGGTTGCTAAGAGCCTCCCTAAGTTGCTGAGGCTAGTCTTGAACCTGCAATCTTCTTGTTTCAGTCTCCCAAGTACTAGGATTACAGGCATGCGCTACCACACCCATCTAATTTCATTTTTTAATATATGGTAACTGAATCCTTTAGAATGCAATAAAGGTAGGAAGAAGTCATCTAACCCATTCTCCCTACTGTCCCATTACCTCTCAGCCATCTCCATTAATGGAAGAAAAAACTAGAAAACATGTCAAGGAAAAGTCACAGCAAATAAGTTTATGGTACTCCTCTCAAACAGGGACTATTTCAAGTACTTCAGAGGGTAAAAAGCAGTAATCAAACATCAGAGCCCTGTTCCTATACTCTGTCAGGACACCTATAAGTACAATGCCCTGCTGTTTTTTCCATCATGGCACACACAGACAATATGTGTGGGCACAATAACACTATTTGGAGGCACACCAGGCATAAAGAGAAGAGCAGCTGCTGCTTGAGGCCACCTGGCCAGGGTCACTGGTGACCCTAGGTCACACTTGACCAAAAGTGCTGAGGAGATCAGTGTCATTGCTCTCCCCGAAGCTCAGCTCAATCAGAATCACCTTTTCCTCAGCCTTTTAGGATTAACTGCAATACTCAGTGTTCTCAGAAACTGTCACCGTACTTTCAAATCCAGGCTCTATTACATGCTGGCTAGGGAGCCGAGCCTCTGGCAAATAACTTCACTTAGCCTGGTAAAGTATGGAAAAACTACCCATCTTGCAGAACTGTTGTGGAGATTAGAAATAATATAGGTAAGGCTCTTATCACAGTGCTTGGCAAGCAACAATATGAGAACTGTTATTACCAAGAAGGTTGTTGAATTAAAGAGGGGAAATCCAACCTCTATACAGTGGTAATGCTACTGAGATAAGAAATTGCAGGCTTCCTTTCCCCTTAGTTTAAGAAGTAAAACATTTTATAAAACAATGAAAATCATTAACTGTCTTCCTACCTCTTCAAAATCATAATCATTTCCCTCAGTAACATTCATAGCTTCTTTTTCCAGTATTTTAAAAGTGACTGTCCTTGTCACTCAGGAAAGAATCCAAGTGCATATTATATAGATAGACCCACATACTGATACATTTATTTATGTTCTGTAGGAGTTGAGCTTGGAAAACCTGTGCAGGACCACCACCTGTGCAGATACTTGGAGAGGAAAGAAGACATCAGCACCTTGTTCTTATCTGGACCTCCCTAATGTGAAAATAATCCAACCATCTATAGACAAAAATCTTCCCTCACAAATGGTAGACAAGATTCTTTCCTATAATTAGCCTTGTTTTCTTTTTTCCTAAAAGCCCTGCAAAAAAAAAAAAGCGTTGTAATGAAGTCCTGCTTCAAAATAAATGATACAGATGACTGCACACTCAGCAGACACTAGAGAACAGCAGCTGGCCCTCTGAGCAGAAATGTGCAAATGGCTACTGGTAAATCAGACCAAGGTCATATCAGGATGTTAGACGAATTCAGGTATCCATGGGAAGAATGAGCCACTATAAGCAATTCTGTGATGAACCAGGCTTTCCAAACAGTATTAACTCCAAGTTCTTTTTGATTCAGACAGTGTATGGTTATCAAATCCAAACATAAACTTAGAACCTACTGCCAGGAAATCTCTTCCTGCTAACCCTGGATATGCTCAAGTCATAAAAACCTAACACCAGAATACAAGTTGTTATATTACCTAATCGAAATCTCCCAAATATAATTTTAACCTTTCAGAGGAGGACAGAGTTTTGGAAGGCAAAGAATTATTCTTGAATTGTTCTTTGACTCTGCTGAAGAACAGAAAGATAAAGCAAAATCTGAATGTGCCAAGAAGCTGACAGGAAAGAAACAAGAAAATCAAAAAACAAACAAAAAACAAACAAAACCAACAAAATAACTTCTGGAAGGCGACTGTGAGATCACCCACTCATTCATTCATTCATTCATTCAGTGAGTGAAGAAATGTGTAAAAAACTTCTATGTTCTAGGTACACTGCCTGGAAACATAGTGATGAGTAAAACATGGCTCCTGTCCTGAAAAAAAAAATTCAATGTCTAAAAACAACGTTTAAAGAGTCACAAGAGTCATTTATAACAATACTGTATTAATAGAAGCAGAAAAACATAAGCTAATAAAATAACATTTAAATACTAAAAGGAATGGCTTGTACTGTGAGTTTACTAATGAAATTTGTTATCCAATTTTTTACATGATTAAAGTTGTAACTTACTTTCAGGAAAAGAATTTACTTATGATACATGTTTTATAAACGCCCCCCCTACACACACACACACACACACTCGAACTAGTAAATTAGGTGCCTTTCAGCTTGACAGGTAGG
>PVJS01013223.1:0-42451 GCA_004027185.1 Glis glis | reverse complement strand
TACACCCCCGGCCCTATTTTTTATACTTTATTTTGAAACCGGGTCTCACGAAGTTGCGGAGGGCCTCACTAAGGAGAGAGAGAGAGAGAGAGACAAGGAGAGAGAGAGAGCGAGAGAGCTGAGGCTGGCCGCGAACCCGGATCCTCCGGTCTCCACCTCCCAAAGTACTGGGATTACAAGCGTGCGCCACCACGCCCGGTTGTTTTAAATTATATTGATACCAAATATTAACATGATATTTGGACAGCATGAAAGAGAAATTACATTATGAGAACAAACAGTATCTTGAACTGGCATCTGCAGAGGATTGTTGGTTTCTATCCTGTGTTTTCAGTCTCTTCTCCCACTTGGAAAGTGCAGGAATGTCAGATCCTCTGCCTAAACAATTTCTAGTTGGTGCTAGCTAGACATTCAATCTCTTGAAAATAGTTCAATCTGCAAGGGATTCAATTACAACCAGACTTTCCAGAACATTCTGCATTTATTTCCCAAGGGAAGGATTTGGAAATGCTAGAATATTCCCTACTTTTCCAAAATCCATACCTTTAATCCTGACAGTATGTCAGGCTGATCACTTTCCTCTGCACACTCATAGCTTATGTTCACAGTCCTAGGGAAGGATTCTATATTCTATACCAGACATATGGCTGGGGTTATGGTCAGGGTAGCAGATTAATTGCCCTACCCGTTTAATAATCCTTTGAGGACATTTTAGCCCCAACTGTTTGAGACTCTCTTTAGAATGTAAGATGGCAAAATGTTTTGTTCTGAGCCAAGTGTTCTATTTACCAAATACCAAGGCCACAAAAGCATCTACTCTTAACATCATAACATATTCAACTTTATAAGTAATGACAATATATTCTGTCTTGAAATATTCCCTGAGATAAATCAATATTGAAGCAAATATAATTTTGAAGCTTGAAAATCTCTCTTTTTAATGTCGAAACTATGTATGTACTATCTATCCATAGGCCATTTGCGTGTTTGTATGCTAGTTATTTTTAGCCTGAAAGATCAGGACAGACCCTTGGCCACAATTTGTTTTGGATATTGAGACTGATTGTGCCGCTCACACAAACCAAAGAATTACGGAAAGCCTTTTTACTCCCAAAGTTGAGGTCTCTGGGGAGACATGGGCAGGGCTTCAATACAGGTCTAAAATGACATGATAGATCAAGAAAGAATGGTGGTGGATGTTGTTATTATGGTTAGAAAGAGGGGCCTGGACCAGGGTTTCCACACAGGAAGGAGAACACAGAGGTGTGTGTGTGTGTGTGTGTGTGTGTGTGTGTGTGTGTGTGTGATTCTGGGGATTGAACCCAGGGGCATTCTAACTCTGAATTACACTCCAGACTGAATTTTAATTTTTTTATTTGGAAATAGGGTCACACTGAGTTGCTGAGAACCTCCCTAAGTTCCTGAGACTGGCTTCCTATCTGTGATCCTCCTGTTTCAGCCTCTCAAATACTGGAATTACAAGCATGTACCACCACGTCCGGCTTTGTTTTGTTTTGTTTCCTTTGTGGTAAAGGGCTGGGGGATAACCCAGGGACATTTTACTTCTGGGCTATACCCTGAGCCCTATTTTGTAATTTAATATGTATGTATGTATGTATGTATATATGTATGTATATATGTATGTATGTATGTATTGTGGTACTAGGGATTGAATCTGGGACATTCAACTTCTGAGCTATACCCCAGCTCTTTTTATTTTTTTTAAATTTTGAAACAGGCTCACCAAGTTGTTGAGGGCCTCGCTATGTTGCTGAGGCTGGCCTCGAACCTGTAATCCTCCTTTCTCAGCCTCTCAAGTACTGGGATTACAGGCGTGCACTACCATGCCCCTCTAATTTTTCTTAAACAGGGTCTCACTAAGTTCCCTAGTGAGACCCTGTTTAAGAAACTCACTGAGTTCCCTAAGTTGCTGAGCTTGGCTGCGAACCTGTGATCCTCCTTTCTCAGCCTCTCAAATACTAGGATTACAGGCATGTGCCACCATGCCCAGCTCCCAGAATTCTTATCATAGATGCTTGTCCAGACTTGGTATAGAAAGGAACAGGGAGGTATGTGTCTTAAAATCTGTCAGCAGTCAAATATCAAAAAGTGGAGCCAGTCCCCTCACTATAGTCTTCTATCATGTAAAGAAACACAAGTAGTCTACCCTTTTCACATCCTCACTCCTGGCCACTCCTGGCACTCAGAGACCTGTGTTCTGACAAGAAGAGGCATCCCTGATAGTAATAAAAGTAAGGCCCACAAATCCATGTCTAGGTGTTTGGACAGACTGGCTTCCCTCTGGCCAAAACTCACCCTATAGGAAAACCTCAGGGAGATTTATCCATGGTACCACAGCACTTGTTGCACCCACTTGTCTCTGCAATAGGCCCCTTGACTCACTATTATAACTATCTAAAAGTAAAATCATGGCATGGGTGTGGTGAGGGAGAACCCATACAGTTGAAACTGATTCTACCACACATTCTCTAGGGGCATCGTCACCATTGATTTCAGCAAGTCTTACAGATCAGATTAATCATCTTGCATCTGTCATCACAGAAGTCTAATTTTCTGGGGTTCTTCATCATCAAATGGATTATTTTGCCCATATTGTTTAGCAAAACATCAATTGGACATCATCGGTAAAGCCTTTCTGAACCCTCAAAATTTCCTACGGTTTTCTCTCAAATTCACAGTTGGTACCTTGCAAAATTACCTTTATCTGTTTCAAGGTGAGTTTTATCCTTCTTTTATTCAACGTAGCTATTCTCTGTGACTATTACTTCTCTTGTAGCTTTATCAAAAATGCCTTTGTATGTTCCTTTACTTCATGTCCTATGCTATATGTACCATAAAAGGTTGGGTAAAGAGCCGGGCTTGGGGGTATACTCTTGGAATTCCTGTACTTGGGAGGCTGAAAAATGAGAATCACCAGTGGGGGCCCATCCTCAGCAACTTAGTATGGCCCTGTTTCAAAATGAAAATAATAAAATAGGTCTGGGGGTGTAGCTTAGAGGTAGAACACCCCTATGGTCAATCTCTAGTACTACATATACAAAAAAAAGTTTGGGCAAATGATGTTCTTGTCCTTTTTTGGTGTTTACAGGTAGACTGTATGAACTGTCATCTCATACACATAAACTCTCTCTCCCTCGCTCTGTCCCTCTCAGAATATTTCTTACTGTGTGAAGAATATTAATTTGATTTTAAAAACTTTCTTCTGTCGTTTTTCTATCTCTTAAACTTCCTAATAAATAATTTTTAAACCAAGTCAACGTTTGTGTATTCTTTCAAAAATAGACAATACTAACTAAAACTAAATGAACTATAATGTCTATATGTATATTTTATTGAAGTATACTTGAGTCTAATTTTCATGCTGTGTGTTTTAAAGAACTGTTAATAGACACAATGAAAATAAAAATAGTTTTCAACTTACTGAATTGCCAGAGAATTCACAAGTTCTGTTCATTTATTCTTTGTGGGTTTTTCTTTCAGATGTTCAAAATGTGAAGAGGATAGCCGCATTGGGGAACTTTTGTTTTTCCTTCATCCTTTATTGTCTATTGTGTATGACATGTTTATGTCACAGTCTAAGCACGCAAGAACACATATTTTAAAAGATTTTCAAATGTTAATGTACTTTACATAAGAATATAAATGTCCCTTATGTATAACTGATTTGAGTGCTGTGATCAGTGTAGGTGCAGGTTAAAATATGGAACCTGAGGCTTTTAATCTCCAGTATGCTTGGAACACAGCATAAACACGTCTCACACCCGCCAGAAGAGACCCTGGCTCATGTACTGACACCGACTCAGATAAATACCCAGCTCCCAACAGCTCTGCCTCAGAAGCCATCCAAGCAATTTTAAAATCAATTTGGTGTTTGACAGAGAGCCATCGCAGTTCCCATAGGGAAGCAGGGACATGCTGAGGCCACTTAGTGTGAATACAATTTTGACAGCAGCATTTTGCTGAAGTTGGAGGTTCTGCAGCACTTTTTTTTTTCTTAAAGGCCATTTAAGAAGGAGCATGATGACGGCCTGACCTAGAGGTTAAAGTAGCAAAATCTATTGTTTTAACCTCAGCAGGAAGGCAGTGGGTAGTATTTTTTTTTTAGGACAATGGTAAAATTAAATTCTTGTCAGATAGCTGAAATTAGGATGCGAAGGCAAAAGCTGATTGTAAATGTGCTGCCACAGGTCTGGCATGAGTACAATGACCAGTGCCATTAAATTTAGCAGAGACAGGAAGCTTCAGGAAGTAACATATATCAGGAAGCAATTTTAATTTAACCAATCTGGCATTGCTGCCTATGTCATTTAATATGTATTGAATGATAAAACTAAATCAGTGCATTTAATTCTACATATTTTTACAGTCCATATAAATTTTTATTTGAATTTAAATCACTAGCTATATATTCTGTAATCAATATCATCAGCTGCAGCATTAATTCTGCTGAATGCTGGAGATTAACCATATCTATCCTTCCCTAACTTAGTAACTCTAGTTTATGTGATATAGCCTTACTTTGCATATCATTCATCAATATGTACAATAATATTATAACAATAAACACTTTTTGTTTATGTCTTTGAAATCCTTGCTTTTTATTCTAAAGGGTCCAAAACATTTTAGGATACAATTGTCTTTTGCAAGCGATTTCTGATTTGGAATATAAATGATCCGTCTTCAGTACACCAATCTAATGTAATGATCAGTGGAGTGGAGTGAAGAAAGATGTATGTATGTAACCAGAAAGAAGTATCGCAGCTTAAAAACAAACCACAAGCAAGAAACAAACAAAAATCCTCATGGAATGAATTAAATTTAGTCATAAGTCTACATACAAATGATTTCCTTCTTCATATTTCTGTCTCATGAAGACAAATAGAAACTGGTTGAAAGAGTTCAAAAACAATATTACACAGTTTTTAGCTAAGTTTTTAAAGTGAAAAGTGTGAGTCCTCCAACTTTGCTCTCCCTTTTCAATTTTGTTTTGCCTATTACAGGTCCCTTCAAGTTCTATATAAATTTTGTGATTTGGTTTTCCATATATGCATAAAGGTCTTTTGAATTTTGATAAAAACTGCATTGAATCTGTGGTTCACTTTGGGTAAAACAGTCATCTACCAAAGATAATATTAAGTCTTAAGACAATATTGTCTTAAGATAATATTGTCTTCTGATCCATAATATGGAATGTCTTTCCACTTATTTAAGTTTTCTTGAATCTATTGAGTAGTGTTTTATGGTTTTCAGTGTGCAGATCTTTTGCTTCCTTGGTTAAGTTTGTTATTATTTCATATTTAGATGCTATTGATTATGGAATTGTTTTCGGAAGTTCCTTTCAAATCATTCACTAGGAGTGAATTGAAATAAAACTGAATTTTGTGTGTTTGTTTGTGCATCCTGCTATTTTGCTAAATTATTTGTGGCTATAATGCTTTGTGGATTATTCATAATATGCACATGAGAATGTGTCACCTACAACGAGTAACCCGCAAACAAATGAAAAGAGACACATACAATTCTTTGATAATAATGTCTTCATTGCTCCCTAGAGAACAGGTTCCAAGATCCCACACTGAGTACATGGGCCATGTTTTTTACATCACCTTAGAGCAAGGGAGGCCATCATTCAAGGACAAATAAGAATACACAAGCTCTCCTGCATTTTCTCAAGTTGAACTTTTCAATACTCGATGTTCCTTTTCTGAAAACCTTTAGTTAGCTGTTTTCCATACTCCTTCCAATGTTGCTTCTGGAAACTTCTGCTCAAATGTCTGATGTTTCTGTGGATGTACAGGCCCTCGGATCTACCCACTCTGCCATTTTAACTGTCATCTCTCTCTTTTTTTTGTGATAATGGAGATTAAACCCAGGGGCATTCTACATCCAAGGTACACCCCCTTCCCTATTTTATTTTTATTTTGAAACAGGGTCTTACTAGGTTGCTGAGAGTCTCGCTACATGCTGAGGCTGTCCTCGTACTTGCAATCCTCTTGTCTCATCCTCCCAAGTACTAGGATTACAGGCGTGGGCCACTGTGCCTGGCCACTGTCATTTCTTATTTGTTTGACTTGTGCAGCAACCAAAATCTGCTAAATTTGGATGGCAATAAACAAAAAATGTCTTCTGCTTATACTTTTGTTAATAAAAAATAAGAATCTATTAAAGAGCTAAACCCACTAAATCATCCCAGAGAGCAGGTGTCTTCAAGAACCTCAAAAGCAAAAAATAGATTTATCAAGAGTGTGCTGCTATCATAATTGTTGAAATAAAACTTCTCTATGTGTGTGTGTGTGTGTGTGTGCATGAGTGTGTGTGTGTGTGTGTATATTTATTAGATATGTGAATCCTAAGTGTTAAAGATTGTTTTGAACTCTGACCCTAGAGTTATTTGAGTAATGCTGGATAATTAAATTTCATAACAATAATATGGAATGGATGAGGGATATTATCTAAAGCAAAGAATGCCACTTGGAAATAATAAAAAAAAATGAAAAGTCTCTCACAAGATAATGGGCTCAGGATTAGGAGATACAGACTTTACATAACCCCTCACTCTGATTCAGGCATCCTCTGAATATACATGCACAATGACATATTATCCTAGTGAAAACAGCCACAAATTCATTTCTATTCAATTTTAGAATTTTTTTCTTGCAACCCAACAAGTGGAGCCTACTACCCAAATAGGTTCCAAAGACAGTGCTCCATTTGTCTTGAGATTCAGTGAATGTCTCAGAGCTCGTCAAAAGTTTGCAATTGTGGTGATGCAGATTTGCAGAATTATTCTAGTGTTCCCTATAAACACCATTTTTTTTTATTTCAGAGAGTGAAATACATGTTGCTGAACACGACTAGTAGAATCTTATCTATTCAATCATAAAAAAGATTATTTTATGCCAGTTATACTTCCTAAAGTTTGCTAAAAAACATGCATGTTAATCTCAAGTGTTTTATTATCAAATATAAGCCTATGATACTAATGTACAGTAGAAAATAAATTAAACTAGAAAATATAGATTTCAAAAAATTACTGAGGAAGAGGAAAGTGGATTAAGGATGCAGTGTCAACCTTTACTCTTAATTTCCCTTCAGAATATCCAGAATTACCATTTGGAATTTGTTGAATTATTCATGGTGTTCTCATACTATTTATTTATTATATCAGTTTTTTATTCATTATAATACATTATTAGGGGGATGTTACTATTTCTACACATGGGGCCTAGTAGATATATACTTCTTCATTTTTAGCACATTTCTGTTTAGCCATGCTTACAATTCCAAGTGAAAATGTTTTTCTTTATGTCTTTCAGAATAAATCAAGAATTTCAATTTTTATAACCATAAGCTACAGATTTATTATAGGAAAGGAAATACATAAATTTCATATTTGGCTTCAATATTTCATGTGTGTGTCTTTCCATTCTGGGTATTTATAATTATGTAACTGAAAAATTACTGAAGAGAAAGTGATATTATGTTCGGTTTTACACTGTCTCTCTAGTCTTTACTCTAGTCTTTGTGTATAGAACACACTCATCATTACCCATCTTCAATAATGACTACTGGCAAGATAATATAATCATTTATTTACAGATAAAAATGTACCAGAAATATTGTGTAGTTCTAGTAAAAACTAAATTGAGTTCTTCAAAAAATAGAAAATGTGGCTCTCATATTCTCTTTATGTGTTTCATAAATATCTTTGCCTATTTAAAATAATTAAAATGTAAGTATTTAAGTACAGTAATAATTCATCCAGCAATCTGATACTGGAAACCAGTCCATTGAAACAAACTGCAAATCCAATAGCAAGCCGATTAATCTGTGCACGGCGGAAAATGAATGCCACAACTCTCATGTGAAATTTTGCAAAAGAGAAGTAGAGCAAGGTTTTAATTTTCCTCCCATTGAATGAAATAATGCATTCCCTTGTGGTCAACTTTTAATTTGAATATGTCCGGACGGGAGGGTTTTGTAAAGATAATGTATCATTTGTTTCCTTATTACACTTGTTTATTTCTCCCAGATGAAGCAGCGATGTAACCGCTTCTCCAGATGGAAGTAGGCTGATCACAACTGGGTTATATAAATTGAGCCATTTAAAGTAATAGACATTTAAAGTAATCGTCTCTGCAATATTCATCTCCTTTCATCATTACATTTAAGATGCCACACATGTGAGAGGGAGCTTTGTAATCTGAAAATCAGACCTAAACCTGGGAGAGACTCCTGGTTTGAGTAAATGAAGTCCAAGTGGTCAGAAGATCTGATTCTGGAGATACATTGGAAGATTTTTCTTTGGCCAGAGTTTTGCCTGACTGTTAATCTTTAGTGGAAAAATAACACTCAGGACTGGCGGCACAGGAAGCGAGTGCAATTGAACTCCTGCCCCCCGAGAATCTGTTTTCTTTAATCCCCTCTCAACATGTTCCCCTTAACTTTTGAAAGGCACTTAAACCTTAAAGGGCATAATTGGTAACTTTGAGCTTTTCCGACATCTGCAAAGTACTTCCTAATCCATTCAGTCAGCCGAACTCATATGCATTTATTGGGTGGAAAGGTTTTAATGCATGTATACATTTTAGAATGGCTAAATAGGGCTGACAAACATGTGCTTTACCTCCTATCATTATTTGAGATTGAGAACACTTTGAATATGCACTTTTCAAATTTTTGAAAAAATATACTCAAATTACCTATAGACACCATATTGTATTAAAGAACTCTTGGAACTCATTCTTCCCATAACTAAAATTTATATAATTTGACCCATATCTCCCCAGCATTTTCTCCCTCCTCTAGCCCCTGGAAACCACCTTTATACTGTCAATTCTGTGAGTTGAAATGTTGTCGTTTCCATGTATAAGTGAAATCATGCAGAACTTACCTTTCTGTGCCTGGTTTACTCTTCTTACTGTAATGTCCTACAGTTTCATCTATGTTATCACAAATGGCAGAATTTCGTTCTTTCTAAGGCAGAATTAACTCCACTGTGTGTGTGCATATACCACGTTTTCTTTATCCATTCATCCACTGATGGACCCTTAGGTGATTCTATATTTTAGCTATTGTTAATAATACCACACTGAACGTGGGAGAGCAAATACCTCTTCAACAATCTGATGTCATTGATTTGGGTGCATACCCAGTAGAGGGACTGCAGGATCCTATAGTAGTTCTACCTTTGGTTATTTGAGAAACTTCCAAACTCTTTTCCATAATGGCTGAAGTAATTTGCATTCCCACCAACCCTATGTAAGTGGACCCTTTTTTCCTCATCTTCACCAACACTATCTTTCATATTTTTGAGATTAGCTATTCTAACAATGGTGAGGGGATATCTCATTGTGATTTTGATATGCATTATTTTAGTGATTAGTGGTTTGAACATTTTTTCATACACCTATTAGTCATTTATATGCCTTCTTTGGGGAGTATTCATGTCTACTGCACTTTTTTTGTTGTTGTTGTGGGGATTGAATCCAGGGAAATTCTACCTCTGAGCTATACTGCAGCCCTTTTTACTTTTTATTTTGAAACAGGGTCTTGTTAAGTTGATGGGGGCCTCACTAATTTGCTGAGGCTGGCCTTGAACCTGACATCCTCCTGTCTCAGCCTCCCAAGTACTGAGATTACAGGTGTGTGCCAACATGAC
Organism: Glis glis; assembly: GCA_004027185.1. Lineage (NCBI taxonomy): Eukaryota > Metazoa > Chordata > Mammalia > Rodentia > Gliridae > Glis > Glis glis. The sequence goes on along the minus strand of PVJS01013223.1, from coordinate 32,769 downwards.
CAGTTTTAATTAGGTTATTAGTTTTCTTGCTGTTGAATTAACTTCCCTATATATTTTGGATATTAACCTCTGATCCAGTGTATGATTTGCAAATATTTTCTCCCATTCTGCATGTTTTCTCTTCACTTTGTTGTTTCCTTTACTATGCAGAAGCATTTTAGTTTGATGTAATCCCTTTTGCATGTTTTTGCTTTTGTTGCCTATACTTTGGGGAAATCATATCCAATTACTCATTACCCAGAGAAATGCCATGGAACTTTCCCTCTTTCTTTTTTTCCAGTAATTGTATCTGTTTTGAGTTGATTTTTTATATATTGTGTGAGATAGGGATCTTACTTATTCTTCTGAAAGTGAATATCCAGTTATCTCAACACCATTCATTGAAGATTATCTTTTCCCTAAATATGTTATAAGTAATAATTTAAAGGAAAGAACTAAAAGAAAACTCCAACCAGATACATTTATAAGCATCGATGAAGCATAAGATATCATTTGCATAAATCTTGAAAAATATTAGTAAAAATAATCCAATGTCATAATCAAATAATAATATACCATATTCCAGTTGAATTAAGTATAAGAATTCACATGTACTACTAAAATTGGAAGGTCATTAACATAGTTTATCTTATTGTTTCTAAGTTGAAACATACCTCCATTTGTTGAAAACAATGAATAATATGGGGATGTATATAAATATGCATAAACAACACCAATCCAGCATCTGTAATGTATCTGTTTTCAAAAGAAATTCAGCCCTTCCATTAGTTTATAGTATCCCCAAGATGCCCAAGGAAAACATATAGCGAAGTCCTCAAAGTGACTTCCCCCAGTAGAACCATTTCCAGAAGCTGGTTCTGACACAAATTAGGGGCTACTGGTGTGGGGAGAAGGGCCATAATACTGGAGCAGCAGCAACCTGTCTGAGTGATTGACAGCTGCTAGAGGAGCCCAGGACAATCAACAGCTGGGAGAGTAGTGCCTGCCCCATGATCATCAGGGCTTTGCTTGCCAGAGTCCTGACCCTCGTGCCTTATTAACTGTGACTCAAAATCTAGAAGCCATTGATAAATCTGTGACCTGCAAATAAAATAAAGCACTCAACCATACAAACTACCTAAGAAGTCAAAGCAAACTCAATACACAAATAGCAAAGTAGGCAAAATTCTTGTGATTCCTATCATAATAATGACTAGTTACTACATATTATATTGTACATAGATAATGTAGTGTTCATAGATTGACCTTTCTAATTTATAAAATGTTTCTAAACTTAGAAAATAAAAAGGTCTATGAAAAAAATGTGTATGTACAAAGAGAGTTTGTTTATGAAAAAACTATAATTCAGGGAAATAAGGAAAATCATGGTTTTTAGGTCCAGGTTCTAAGAACATCATAGAATCAGTCACCTGAGGGATCTTTTCCCTTGGCCCTAACAGCGAGACTGGGGAACCAGGACGTCTCTCTGCTGGTTCAGAATGAAGCCATCTTGGTCACAATTGAGAAAGGAGGAAGCAGCAAAGTCAAGGGCTACAACACTTGCAGTGCATGCTACTCCCAGAAAGAAAAGGTTTTTTGCACTCTTGCCAGACACCCACAAAATTAGGAAGCACAAAATATTGTTCCCACTATCGCATGAAAAGTAAATTCTGTTTCAGTCTCACTGCACAGTTTCGTATCTCCTCACTGTGTGGTCCCCTTGCTCACGGAAGACAGGTCACATACATAACACAAGTCAGGAGCTACACAGAAGGTGATATCATTGCAGGGCTTGGTGATACACACCTGTAATCCCAGTGCATGGGAGGCCGAGACAAGAGGATCACAGGTTCAATATCATCCTCAGAAATTTAGCGAGGCTCTCATCAACTTAGTGAGATCCTGTTTCAAAATAAAATAAAATGGGACTGGGGGTGTAGCTCAGTGATAGAGCACCCTCCCCCGATTTCAGTCCTCAGTACCACAAATTTTTTGAATCATCCAAACATTGTTATATGACCTGTTCAACATTTTAGTCAGTTTTCATAAAATCACCCCATATTTAAATTTCTGAAAGGTAATAATACATTTTCTCCTAATGCAATACAATTACCCACTTAACAAACAAACATAAAAGGCAATCAAATAAAAAATGCATTTCACTGCTCCTCCAAAGGAGAATGACAAGACCACACTAATTACAGTGTTCATGTCTGTGTATTTTCTGTTTAGTTTTTAAGTATAGTAAGAATTCTATCTTATTAATCTTTTGTATAGTGGCACAAAGGGTTTCAATCTTTGGAGTTGATTGGAATAACATTCAAATACATTCCCACATCTGGAATTTTGTTTAGATTGCTCTGAATATGCATGTTTTGATAAACGAAGAAACAAAAAATGATTTATCATGATACATGCTCCTTTTCTGTTTTGGAGATTATTCTTTCCAGTGACAAACTTGTGGGAGTATCCTTATACATATCTACAGAGGAATGCATCTGCCATTCAAAGGTTATTTGGATAAAGAGAATATTTTTCAATTCATTTATTCTTGATTTAGAATCAAGATTCTCTTTGTCTTATGGAAGCCTGCATTTTTTTATCGTGCTTATTATTCCTCCTTTTTGACTAAAGATATTTCACTAGACTGAATATGTGAAGTTGGGGAAAACATTTTTTTCTTTTATATATATATATATATTTCTTTTTCGGTACCGGGGATTGAACCCAGGGGCGTTCTACCTCCGCGCAACACCCCCGGCCATATTTTTTTATGCTTTATTTTGAAACCGGATCTCACGACATTGCAGAGGGCCTCACTAGGTAGAGAGAGAGAGAGAGAGAGAGACAGGGAGAGAGAAGAAGAGAGAGAGAGAGAGAGAGAGAGAGAGAGAGAGAGCTCTGAGGCTGGCCTCGAACCCGGATCCTCCGGTCTCCACCTCCCAATGTACTGGGATTACAAGCGTGCGCCACCATGCCGGGCCCCTTTCTTTTATATTTTTAATGGCCAATGGTCATTTGAAAGTCCAAGGGAGGCTGTATAAGCTTGATTTCCAGTATGTTAGATTTACGATGGCAGATTAGATTAGTGTTCATTTATTCCTTCCGGGCATGTTACCTTGAAGGATAAGCAATTGGGCAAAGTACATTTCTTCAAAAATTGATGTTTGGCTCAGTATGGGTTTGGTGCATGGAATAGGTAAAGTTATAATCTTACTAGCTCTGAGCAAGGCCTCAAGCGTTACTCATGTATCTACCTCTGCTTCTGCACCTCTGTGGACTGTCATGAGAAGACTGTCTACCAACCAGGTTCTGATGGAAACTGAATGTCTCCAGGTAGAGCCGATGGGAACACAGTGCAAAGTCCAAAACCAAGACCAGCCAGGTGATGCATTGAAACAGAACTTCTCAACCAAACCTACAGACCAGAGGTAAACTAGTAAGGATAACGATGAAAGGAGGATTTTATTTCATCATGTCTATTTTGTGGGCAAATATCTAGCCACGTCTTCATATTTTTAAAGTGGAAATGATCTAGATCAAGTTAACAACCATTCCTTAAAGACGTATAAAGTAATGGGAGTGATTTGCTTGGCTATTTCACTAATGGGAGTTTTTGTGGGTTATAATCAGTTCAACATGTAAAACCAAATTTATTAGGATACGGCAATGTACATTTTGCTATCCTAGTGGGTATATTCATAAGGGTGGATAGCTCTATTTAGCAAAATTTTGCTTGGTATTACTTTAGGAGACTCTCTACAAATTTGGGAAATTGTAAGGCAGAATGAGATTGCTCATTTCAGGCAGGGCAGGCTAACATTGAGGGTACTAATTAGCTCTACTATTTGATATATGTAAGACATCGCTGCTTCAGAACTTCAGGTTAGCAAGCCATGGTCATTGCACTAAATGTCAATATTTATTTGGTGCCAATATTGAATTTTGTGCCACTCAAGGCAAACCATTTGACTAGAGGCATCTGCATCTAGGAAGATACGGCACTGGGAATATTAAAGCAGCAAGAAGCCATTAAAAAATCTGTTTAAAATGGCAATAAATACAACACAGAGAAATGGGGAGGCCATTTCCCATTTCATCAGAAAATAAAAAGCCGGCCAATATGGAGCTATAATATAAAAGAAAAATATTCTTACAGAAAATCACTACTTGTTAGAAGAATGAGTTAATGTATTTAACTCCATAGTCCACCATCTCTGACTTACTTAACTGGCCCCATTTGGCGATAAGTAGTTGTTAATCAAGGATACCGGGTGATCTGAAAAGTCTTTTCAGATATATGACTAAGACTTTACAGTGTTCACACATTACAATCATCACTTACTACAAAGTCATTAGCAATAATTTTTAATATTGTCTATAAGGAGAAATGTTTAGGATAATCTGCCAGGTCTTCTTTTCTATGCTGACTTTGTATAGGATACGGCAATATCCTATACAAATGATCTTTCTCTGTTAGTATTTTGTCCTCATTCTCTGAGGAGAGAAAGGGGATTGTTTCAGGTTACCAAGAGGCACATTCTTTACCTAACAAATTTTATAATCAAATTTGTTATTTATATAGTCTACAATAATAGAAACAGAATATACTAGATTGAATCTGAAATCAATTTATTATTTTCTTACCAATTATTTTGAAATGAGTCTCTACTTTGACCTATAGAGAAGAGAAGTTCCCCTTCTACAAAAGCATGAACAATTTCAGAGAAGAACGGACCTGAAAACACATATTATTTTTTAGACATACATCAGCGAGCCCAGTGTCTATTTGGCAATCTGTATTTTCACACTGGAGCAAACAGCTTGATGTTTTAAAAATACAGGTGGAAATAATTGTAAACTAAATTCAGATTCCTAGTCTGTGTTAATAGTATTCAAAACTGGTAATTTTTTTAGCTTGTTTGTTCATTTATTTTTGTTTCCAGAAGGGTTTTAGGAAATTGTTGGCAAAATCAGTTAAAGCACTGGGTTGCCCAATGTCCTTATTACTTACTATAATATTAGACAGTAGGAAGAATAAAATTCCATGAATCACTTTGACTTGACTTGCATATGTTTAATAGCACCTACCTTGAGGCTAATGAGTCCACATTCTCTTTTTCTTTATAATTTAGAAGTGTTAAATTGAGGGTCACAAATGTTGACATCCTATCTTCTCCAGTTTTTGATGGTCAGTTTACACAGTGATCAGCCATTTGTCTCATTCTGAGCAGAGCGTGTATCTCAGCTCTGCTTGGAAAGGTGATTTAAAATTGATTTTGCACTTTGGGGTGGAGGGCATGAACAAATATGCCCTTAAAACCTGAAGTGCCTTTTCGGCACCTTCTGTTCCCAAATGCATTCAAATATGTTAGCTCTTCTTCCAAGTCACTCATCTCTTCCACCTTTGCTCTGTTTTCAAATGTTTATTTTTGTTCAGCCTGACCTACTGGGGCAGAAAGCAAAAACTGCCTCCACCAATTTCTCTGAGATTGCCTTTACAAATTCTTATATTCCAGACCAATTCGTCTATCTCTGCAGTCAGCCTGTGCATGCAGTTTGCAGATTTTATTTGCTGGCTAGACAATCCCAGATAACTGGTTGGAATCCTGCCAATCAAGGGTTTAACAGTAATGAGCAGGAGAACACAGTGAGTCTGTTGCTACTGGAGAGGAATCTGTGCTGTGACTTCAACAGTTTTTATTCCTGTGGTTTATGTGCATCTGTGAAAATATCCACCCCACTTCCAGGTCAGCTACAGATTCACATTTTCACTGAAACTGGAGCAGGGGCTCCCATTTCTCAGAGAGTCTATGTGTACAAGAATGAGCCTGGGGAAGAGTTCCACGACCCACCACACTGAAAGGCGAAAGGAGAGCTTTGCACACAGGGTTGAGCCTTGGCTCAGTTGACTCTTTCTTTAAAGGACCAGGTTTTGAGTTTTAGTTTAGGATGGGCATGCTAATTAGCTTGATTTAATCTTTCTTCAGTGAATGCAGAGATCAAAACATCACACTGTACCCCATAAGTACACACAATCATTATTTGTGAATTACAAAGTAAATCTAAGCCAGGAGTGGTGGTATATGCCTGTGAGCCCAGTACTGGAGAAGCTGAGACAGGAAGATTACAGGTTCAAGGCCAGCACATGGTAACATAACAAGACTTTGTTTCAAAATAAAAAAAATAAAATGGGCTGGAGTATAGCTCAGAAGTAAAATGTGCCTGGGTTCAATCCCCAGTACCACTAAATAAATAAATAAATTTTGTAAATTATGCTATTATAACAAGTATATTATTTATCATACATGATATATACCATTTAAATATATATGATATATTGCAAACATGAGTGTATACTAATATTACCTATATTTGTAAAACATATATCACAGTTTATATAATAAAGCCATATACTTATATAATGCATATACGTGAGTGTACATACATTCATACCTGATACCCAGTAACATCAAAATATAATTTTTTTCAGATGCACATAAAACAGAAAAATTAACTACCTTCGGGCCTAAGTTTTAAAAGATTAAAAATTTTCAAATGTGATATGTATCCACATGTAAATCAGCAAAATGTGTTAGAAAAAAAAGGAGAAAGAGAAACACCTGCAACCATCACTGGTCACCTTTTTTTTTTTTTTTTTTTTTGCGGTACCGGGGATTGAACCCAGGGGCGTTCTACCTCCGCGCTACGCCCCCGGTCCTATTTTTTATACTTTATTTTGAAACCGGGTCTCACGAAGTTGCGGAGGGCCTCACTAGGTAGAGAGAGAGAGAGAGAGAGAGAGAGAGAGCCTCCCAAAGTACTGGGATTACAAGCATGCACCACTATGCCCAGCTCACTGGTCACCTTTCAACCACAAATACAGAGACAATTATTATGAAGAATTTATCCTTCAACTTTCCAGATAAGTTAAACACAAAAATCCCATATTAGCACATCCATGTTTGTAATTCTATCTGCATCTGAAGCTTATGGCCATATTTGCAGCAATAGTGATAGCTATTATTACTCTATATAGCAACAAAATGTCTATCATACATACATTCATTTTTCACTAGCAAGATTATAGTTTCCTTGCACCTATCCTTTCAATTGTAGCAAATCTTGGAGCTCTTTATTGTTCCAAAATGAATGAATTCATTGCAACAGTAACATACTTCAATGGAGTGTCACAATCAAGCTAAAGAGACTTGTCCATGAATGCTTAAGCTGTTTCGAGACTTCTATCCTTATAGGATTGCTTTTGTTTATGACAGTGGTCTTATTAATATGGAGACCATGGCAAAAGTTACCACTTTATTTATTTATTTTTGGTACTGTTGACTGAACTCAAGGGCATTCTACCTCTGAGCTACACTCCCAGCCCTATTTTAGTTTTTTTTAGTTTTTTTTTTTTTTTTTTTTGCGGTACCAGGGATTGAACCCAGGGGTGTTCTACCTCCGTGCTACACCCCCGGCCCTATTTTTTATACTTTATTTTGAAACCGGGTCTCATGAAGTTGCAGAGACCTCACTAGGTAGAGAGAGACAGAGAGAGAGAGACAGAGAGAGAGAGGGAGAGCTGAGGCTGGCCGCGAACCTGGATCCTCCGGTCTCCACCTCCCAAAGTACTGGGATTACAAGCCTGCGCCACCACGCCCAGCTTTTTTTTACTTTTTGATATAGGGTCTCACTAAGTTGCTGAGTATCTCAGTAAGTTGCAGAGACTGGCATGGAACCCGGGATCCTCCTATCTCCATCTCCCAAATACTGGGATTACAGGTGTGCGCCACCACGCACAGCAAGTCACCATGTCTTTTTTAAATACTTTTATAGGTGCATTATAGTCTCACATTATAATGTAATTCATAGTGATAGTGACATACATGCACACAGCACTTGGTGGGATTTTCCACGGCTCCCTCCCCACTCCCCCTTCTCCATACAGGGTACTGAGATTGACATTGGTATTCTCACAAATGTACATAGAGTCAATGAAATAATTCCTTCATTGATCCTCCCTCTTCCCCTCTTCCACTAGACCACCTCTCTCACTCAACTGTGGATTCTCCTCCATTATCTAAAATCCCTCCTGTATCCTGATTACTCCTAAGCTTCCGCATATGAGGAAAACATATGACCTTTGCTTTCTGAGACTGGCTAGTCTCACTTAACTTAATGTTCTCCAGGTCCATCCATTTTCCTGTAAATGACATAATTTTGTTCTTCTTTATTGCTCAGTAGAATTCCATTGTGTGTATTTCTCATGTCTTATAATCTATTCATCTGTCGATAATCACCTAGGTTTGTTCCATAATTTGGCTATTGTGAATTGTGCTGCTATAAACACAGACATGTATATATTACTATAATATTCTGATTTCAGTTCCCTTTGGAAAGATACCCAGAAGTGGTATAGCTGGATCATATGGTGGATCCATTCCCAGTTTTCTGAGGAATCTCCACACTGATCTCCATAGCGGCTGAACTAATTTGCAATCCCACCAACAGCGTAGAAGAGTTCCAATTGCCCCACATCCTCGCCAGCATTTATTGTTGTTTGACTTCTTGATGATTGGCATTCTGATTGGGGCTAGATGGAGTCCCAGTGTAGTTTTGATTTGTTCTTCCTGATTGCTAATCAGTCACTACTTCTTTTGACATAGCCCAAACAAGAGAAAAAAGGCCCACCGTCTCTTTGGACACTGTATGCTTTGCAACATGAAAAGAGAATGCTTGATTCAATTTAGGAAGGTCGTATGTATCTAGAAATTTTTCAATTTCTTCTAGGTTTTCCATTTTGTTGGAGTATAGTTTTTCAAAGTAGTGTCTGATAATCCTCTGGATTTCTGCAATGTCTGTAGTAATATTATCTTTTTCATCTCTTATTTTAGTAATTTGGGTTGATTCTCTCTCTCTTTTTTCTTTTTTTTTTTTTTGGTTAGGTTGGCTAGTGGTTTATCTATCTTGTTTATTTTTCCAAGAAACCAGCTTCTGTTTTTATTGATTTTTTTTGTATTTTTTGTTCTCTACTTCATTGATTTCTTCTCTTATTTTAATGATTTTCTGTCTTCTACTGGCTTTGGGATTAGACTGTTTCTGTTTTTCAAGGGCTTTGAGGTTTGTCATTAAGTTATTTATTTGGTGATTTCCTGTTCTTCTTATGTGAGCACTCAGTGCTATGAATTTTCCTCTTGATACTGCCTTCAAAGTGTCCCAGAGATTTTGGTATGTTGTGTCTCTACTTTCTTTGTTTCTAGGAATTTCTTAATTTCTCCACTTATTTCTTCTAGGATCCATCCCTCATTTACAGTACGCTGTTCAGTCTCCATGTGTTTATGAAGAAAATTTTCTGGGTCTTCTTATATACCATGAAATTTCACCCATTCCCAATAAGAATGGCAATCATGAAAAACACAAACAACAACAAATGCTGGTGAGGATGTGGAGAAGTAGGAACTCTAGTACATTGTTGGTGTGATTGCAAATTAGTGCATCCACTTTGGAAAACAGTGTGGAGGATCCTCCAAAGAATGGGAATGAACCTACCATACGACCCAGCAATACCGCTCCTGAGTATCTACCCAAAAGAATGGAAACCAAACTACCAGAGTAAAGCATACATATCTATCTTTATAGCTGCACAATTCTGAATTGCCAAACTATGGAACCAGCTGAGATGTCCATCAACAGATAAACGGATTACAAAATGATGGGATATGTACACAATGGAATTTTACTCAGCCATAAAGAAGAACAGAATTCTGTCATTTGCAGGGAAATAGATGGAACTAGAGAACATTATGTAAAGTGAGATCAATCAGTCACAAAAAGTGAAAAGTCAGATGTGCTCCCTAATATGTAGAAGCTAGAGAGAAACTGGGACACAGGAGGGACTCCAGACAAAGGAGGAAAAACCTTAGATGAGTGAAGAAGACGACCTAACTAAGGGAGATGGAAGTAGGGAAAAGGGAAACATCTCAATGGACATGATGTACAGACACAAACTTATCAAAGTCATCACTGTGCTGAGCATGGGAAGGAGGAGAGGGAGAGGGAATAGGGCAGGAACTGGGGGAGGGCTCAGTGAGTACTGTGTGCATGTATGCATCTACCACCCTGAACTTCAACAAGTTGTATGATTACAATGCACCAATTAAAAAGTGAGATTATACCAACATCATTCTCAGTGCTACATGTGGGGGGGAGGCGGGGGGGAGGCGGGGGGGAGGGACACCAAGAGCTGTGTGCATGTATGTTAACACCAAACTGATACTCATTGTGAAGTGAGACTACAATGCACCAATAAAAACATAAAAAAAAATTTTAAATATATAAAAAAATAAATAAATAAATAAATAAAAAAAAGCAAAGATAATACTTGAATTTATGACCTTCCAAAGCCTGGCTTTTGTTTCCCATCCCCATTTAAACAACCATATTTCCTATCATATAAACTTTCTCCCCTGACTGCAGATTCTTCTCTTCTAATTCACCTCTCACATCACTGTAAGGATATTTGCTAATTCCTGTTTAAGATGGTATCAGTATAAACATTTTTAGTCACAGACCTGTTCATATCCTTTTAATATGATTTTGGTTCTCCAACGCATTCAGAATAATTTCTGGGTGTCTTGGATTGATATAAAGTGCTACTGATAATCTCACTTCCATATGTAGACCACACTTAGTGCCTTGGTTATTTGAAGCATGAATTGTTCTTTTAAAGGTTTGATATCTACCACAATATACTGAAAAATTTTATGAAAAAATGCCAAAAAGAAATAACAGAACATACAGGCATGGTGGTACACATCTATAATTCCAACTACTATGGAGGCTGAGGCAAGAGGATTATAAATTCCAGGCCAGTTTGGGCAACTTAGCCAGACCCTGTCTCAGAACAAAAAATAAAATGTTCTGGAGATATAGAGTGCCCCTGGGTTAAATCTCCAGTACTGCAAAAGAATACACACACACACACACACACACACACACACACACACACACACATACATATGTATATACATATATGTATATATGGTTGAAAAAGATGCAGGAATTGAAATTTATAACAATTTAGGATTTCTGAAATTTGGCCATAAAGAAAGTAAATGTAAAAAATCACTAAGAAGTTCAGAAAGAGTCAGATGTGGTGGTGCATGCCTATAATCCTAGTATTTAGAAGGCTGAGAAAGGAAGATCAAAGGTTGGAGGCCTGCCTCAGAAACTTAGCAAGGCCCTCAGCAACTTAGTGAGTCTCCCTGTTTCAAAGAAATAAAGAATAAAATAAAATAGGGCTGAGGGTGTATCTCAGAGGTAGAATGCCCCTAAATTCAATCCTCAGTACAAAAAGAAAAAAAAAGAGGAAAAGAAAGTTCAGAAAGGATGTGTGGGAAGAAATGTACATCACCTTAAATTAAGGTATTAATGAATAAGGACATACCACTCATGTTGTATGTACACCTTCGGAATCCAAAAAGCCAATAAACTTATCCCCCAAATTGAGGCAGTGTTATATTTCTTTGTTGGTTTTCCAGAAATAGAAAGACATTGAATGAAAAATTATCAGATTCTGCTTAAGGAAAACATTCCACTCATACACGCCTCTCCTTTGACTCTAAAGCTGTGGGTGAGGCTGCTGTACAGTATTGCTAAATCCCTGCCCATGCTATCTTAATAACTAAGCAGATATAACTAGCGTATCTATTCTACAATGTGACCAGAGGGTGCTTGGCCATTCACCTGAGTGTCTGAGGTATAATAATATCTTTGTTGCATGGGCTTTATCCTAGGAGCTTCCTTTCTCCTCTAGAATCTACCTATTATCTGAACAATGTGTGCAGAAATCATACCTCTTTCAAAAAGATAGTTTAGCCAGAGTACAAGTGGAACTGTTTGTAGACCGGGTCACACACCCGCTGTGATCATTATATGCCATTTACAAGTGACCATGTGAATGACTTCAGCTTTTCCAAAGCATTTTGCTATTATCATTCTCTATTTTAGTGAACTTGCTGGCCACATACAGAGACATGAACACATGATTTTATTCATCTTTGATAAGGCTTCACATTTTAATTTATGTTTCTTTTTCATAAACAGAGACTTGATTTCTCATATGAAATGTTTTTCTATAAACTCCTTACACTTTTTTCTATCTATTCCTTGAGTCTTGTAATTCAGCAAGTTATGAGTCTGACTATTATAATATGATCAGGTTTATGACCAATCACCCTCAGTTTTAGCTTCTCAAAATCACCAGAACTTGAATAATTTTATTTACCATCATTCATTCTACTATTGTGGTTATTTTGATTAAAGAGATACTTGCAATAAATTTTAGACATATCTCAAATATCCACATACATTTTTCTCTATAAGTATCTTCAATAGCATATGTGCTTAAAAATAATGTTAGTAGGTTAAGTATATTAATGGAGAAATAGAATTAGAAACAAAGAAATGAATGAGTTAATATAATTGACCACTAAAAAGTTAGTCACACAAATACAAATATCAGAAAAATACTTATAAACGGCTTTAAAATGGAATCTATGCTTCAGTTTAGCACAAATCGAAGGCCACTTGTAAAAATTATGTTCTATGACATGACATGAATATTTGAGGTCAATATAAAGCAGACTAGAGAGTGACAGGTTAGGGCACAAAATTTTGTACTGTATTAAAAAAAAAGAAACTTACTTCTATAATGCCACATTCCTGCTAGGATCACTATTGTCCTGAAAAAAAATTATCCACATAATTATCTTCCCTATTACCTTCACTTCTTGAATTCTCCATTCATCCCTAGAATAAATAGTTTCTTAGGGAAGCCAGGCATGGTGGCGCATGCCTGTTATCCCAGGACTTGGAAGGTGGAGATAGGAGGATTGCAGGTTCGAGGACAGCCTCGGCAACTTAATGAGGCCCTCAGCAATTTAGCAAGACCCTGTTTCAAAATTAAAAGATGAATAAGTAAAATAAAATAGGGCTGGGAGTGTAGCTCAGAGATAGAACAACCCTGGATTCAACCCTGAGTACTACGCACGTGTACACACACACACACACACATACAAAACAGTTTAAAACCTGCCTAGAAACTCTTAAATAACTGGAAAAGCCAAGCTGTTGCTCATCACATTAACTGCATCCCACAAAAAAAAAAAAGCTCAGTGGTATTTGTCAGAAAGCAAAAGCCTACAGTCCACTAAGGTAAAATTGACAAAGTCTGGTATCCAATTACAAATTACAAGGCAAGTAAAGCAACAGGGAAAGAATGACTCATACTGAGCAGAATAAATCAATTGTAATCTCCCCAGAATTGAGTCAGATTTTAGAATTAGCAAAAAGAGATCATGAAATATGCATCAAAATTTATTGCACAGTTACAAATACATTCAGTGTACAGAGAATACTCCTCTAAGAAGCAGCAGTAGAACAATTAAAACTTCAGAAGAAACAAGAAAGAATGTCTCAAGTAAATTCCCCCTGAATTCTTCCACCTTAAAAAACCAAAAAGGCAAGGGAATTTAAACTAGAAGTAAATAGGAGAATGAAAATAATAGTAGCTAGGTGTGGTGGTGTATAGCTGTAATCCCAGTACTTGGGAGGCTGAGACAGGAAGATCACAGACTCTCAGCAACCTAGTGAGACCCTGTTTCAAAATAAAAATTAAAAAAGCCATAAAGAAGAACAACATTATGTCATTTGCAGGGAAATGGATGGAAATGGAGAACATTATGCTAAGTGAGATTTGTCAGTCACAAAAAGTGAGAAGTTGGATATTCTCCCTAATATGCAGAAGCTAGGGAGAAATCAGGGCATAGGAGGGACTCCAGACAAAGGAGGAGAAACCTTAGATGAGTAAAAAAGGTGACCTAACTGAGGGAGATGGGGGGGGAAGAAGGAAATACCTCAAGGGACATGATGTACATACACAAACTTATAAAAGTCAGTCACTATGCTGAGCATGAGAAGGAGGGAAGGGGGAGGGAATAGGGCGGGAACTGAGGAAAGGCTAAATGAGTGCTGTGTGCATGTATGCCTCTACCACCCTGAACTTCATCAAGATGTATGATTACAATGCACCAGTAAAATATAAAACCTGGGGGTGTAGCTCAGACATAAAATGTCCCTGGGATCAATCCTCAGTAGAAAAAAACAAACAAAAAACAATAAAGATCAAGTCAAAAAACAATGAATAGATAAAAGAAAAAAATACACACAAATTCAATGAAATTAAAGATGTTTCTTTTTTTTGTGGTACGGGGGATTGAATGTAGGGGCGTTCTACCTCCGCGCTATGCCCCTGGCCCTATTTTTTTATACTTTATTTTGAAACCAGGTCTCACGAAGTTGCGGAGGGCCTCACTAAGGAGAGAGAGAGAGAGCGAGAGAGCTGAGGCTGGCCACGAACCCGGATCCTCCGGTCTCCACTTCCCAAAGTACTGGGATTACAAGCGTGCACCACCACGCCCGGTTAAGATATTTCTTTATTAGTAGTAACTTTGGTAAACTTCTAGCCAGACTAGTCTGGAAAAGAAGCAGAGAAAAATTATCAATATTAAGATTCAGAGAGATGATTTTGGCATAGTTTTTACTGATCTTAAAATAAAAACATATTATCAATAATATTATGCCTATAAATGTGACAACTTTGAAAAAATAGAAAAATTCAACAACATATTAGAGAACTTTATATTATGACCAAATAGGATTTAACTCTGGGGCACAAGGATGATTCACAATATGAAAATCAAACAATGTGACATCCCATTAACAAAAATAAAAGATAAAAGATTATCTTAATAGTTGCACAAAAAGCAGTTGACAAAATTCAACATCCATCCATGGTTAAAAAAATCTCTCAACAAAATAGAAGAAACTTGTCATAACATATTTAGGGGTACATATGAAAAACCCACAGCCAAAATCATAATCAGTGGGGGAAAACTGAATGCCCAGCGTGTTGACCTCTAACTGTTCACAATCGTCAGATTAATTACTCTTCCTATCATCTCTTCCCACTGGGCTGTAATGAAAACAGTAGATACAATGAATAATTGAATTAAATAATGACATTTGTCACTGTCTCGCTCAACATTCTCACTGATGAAATCCAAAACAACTGACCACACAACTTAGAGGAAGGAAGATTTATTTGCTCACAGTTCTGTAGATTTCAGAGATTCAGTCCAAGTCAGGCCAGGTCTACGAAGTTCAGGGCATGGGGCAGGAAGCAGAGTGGTAGAGTGTAATCCTCCACTCTCACATAGCAGAGGCCTGAAGCAGAGAGTAATCCAGGGGAGGAAGAACCATATAATCCCCAAGGCCACACCTCCAGGGACCCCTCCATAACAACCAAGCCCACTTCCAACATTGCTGCCTTGTTTCCATGAGGGCTAGGGGGACATTTTAAAATCTCTTTCTCCAATTTATAAAGCTCTCTTTTATATTTTAGAAAATTCAGTGTGGTTTTATCATATTGTTTATTTAGGGAGCCACAAAAGAATGTCAACTAACACACTATTGGCTATTTCTGTCTTGTCAACACTACTTGTGACACACTGTGTATAGAGATATGGACTGGGAAGTTTTGTACCTTGCACAAAAATGACTTTGTTGGTATAAATGAAATATTCCTGAGAGAAAGGGCTTTGAGAAGACACATTAGAGCATTCTAATAGCTTATTATGTGTAACTGCTCAGAATGCTTCATAAACAGGATTCAAATCTCTATAGATGCATCATGAAAGAAAAGTGAATTTCAATCTTGAAGAACAGTCACAAAGGAAAAAAAATAATTGAAATGTCTCTATCAAGATGAACAGTTCAACCTGCTAAAATAAGACCAAGAAAATGTATGATTCCTATACCTAATGCTTAGTGGATATGAGAGTAAGGCCAATTTCCCATCACCATCTGATGCTAACAGCAATTGACAGAAGGAATGTGCACAACGGAAGTGACAGTTCGTCGGAGATCTAACTGACTTAAGGGATATAGAGTACTACATTCCTTCTTTATGGCTGAGTAAAATAGGGTGGGATTTGAGGGAGGGCTAAATAAGCAATGTGTGCATGCATGCTTCTAATACCCTGACACTTATCAAAACGTATAACTACAATGCACCAATAAATGTAATAAATAAACAATAAATAAATAAATCAACTAGAGTACTACATTCCTTAAATGAAAACATGTATCTACGAAGGTCTTCATTATTAAAGACGAAATTTACATGGTGCATAGGTTCCTGTTTAAAAGTCCATGATGAACTGGACATGGTGGAGTGGCGCACATCTGTAATCCCAGTAGTTGGGAGACAGAGATGGCAGGATCACAGGTTTGTGGCCAGCCTGAGCAACTTGGCAAGGCCATCATCAACTTGCTGAGACACTGTTTCAAAACAAAAAAACAAAATAGGGATGGGGGTGGAGCTCAGAGGTAGAATGCCCATGGGTAACACACACACACATACACACACACACACACACACACACACACACACACACAAATTCTGTGAGAATCTGTGCACTTAGAGATGGCTCATTATTTCCTTTAGCATCAAATGGGTACCATAAGAATGATGAGGGAAAAGCTCTCTCATATAGCTACCTAAAATCGATAGCAATGTAGAATGTACCTGAGATATTAATGAGGATTAAACTTGCTATCCCTACATATTGAGTAGGTTTGTTTTCTTTGATGCAAAGAAGTTCCAGAGTTGGATTTAATGTTCTCTTTATTAGCTAGATGAAAAGTGGCGCTTTCTGTTACCACATTAAACTAGGGATAGTTTAACTCCATTTCTAGTATTAATTTGGTTGCTAAGGACTATTTCAGAGTGCACTGTTTTCTGTAAAAGTAGTGTTTCTTTTTTTCTACCTGTGGCAGAATGTGGAGGTGATATATAAACTGTATGTTCTTTGAACCATATTGCATTAGGGTTCTCCAGAGAGTCGGTCAACCCATAATGCTTCCTTATGGCCGTGACCCTTTATAAATCCCAAATATCTACATTGTCTGAAGCAAATATTTGTACTGACTTAATAGTTTCAACATATGATGGGTTTACCAAAGAAACATCTGCTTTTACAGAAATCTTCTATTTCCTCCAGTGCAGGGATCTGCACTGAGTGTTGTGCTGGGAGAATCTAGGTTACCTCTTTCACTGCTGAGATCTTTCTCATTGTGTATCTACTGAAGGTTTTTACAACAGGTCAGAAAACTTTCTCTAGCATGACACAAAAGATGAAAATAACCCCTACTGGAAAATAAAATGTGTGTCTCTGAAAATATTTATATGTGGGAAATTGAGTAGATTATTAAGGGCTCTTTCCTACAGTGTCAATGTTCATTTTTAAATATTAAGAGGTACAATATTTATACAATTTCTTATTGTATTTATTTAGAAAGAGAATATTGGCAATTAATTTTAACTTACTCCATCAATGAATACCGTCATTTAGCAAGTTTTAAATTGATGTAAGCTCAGTCCCCAGTTACAATCAGAATTTTAGAAAAATGCATGTAATGTAGAAATTGAAAATAATAAGAACATATGAGGTATCTTTCACGTGGTAATCATTAAGTGAAGGTTTAATTCATACCTCTCACGTCATCTCAGAATTTATCAGTGTTAATAAATGCTCTAATCTAGAGCTGACAATATATAAAATATACCATTAAAAATAGATTACTAAATTTGAAAATTTGCCAAAAACAGAGGATGGATAGACAGAAATATAGATAGATGCATCTGTGTGTGCAATGAACAGAAATATACAGTGCCAATATTCAAAACTCCTACCTATAAGTTTTTTAGCCCATTTTTGTGTGTGTGTGTGTGTGTGTGTGTGTGTGTGTGTGGTTCCAGGGATTGAACCTAGAGGCATTCTACCTCCAAGCTACACCCGCAGTCCTTCCTTTTTGTTTTGAAACAGTCTCCCTAGGTTGCTGAGGTATTTGTGACATCGCTGACGCTGTCCTTGTACCTGGGATCCTCCTATCAGGCTCCCAAGTACTGGGATTAAAGCCCTGTGCCACCACGCCTGGCTGTTTTAGTTCATTTTGAATGAATGGATGAATAAGTGAAGACCTTAAGAAGTTTGACATGATGAGTCTTTGCTACTGACACTCTCATTTAGTAAACCTAGGTCAGTGTTCCACAGACAAGGATTTCTTCAGCTCAAACATTTGAAGAGATTGATCATATTCCAGTATTGTTCACTGACAATCTCCTTTGATTTATATGGTATGGCAGAGAAGGTATGCAGGCATCAAGAATCAGAGAGACCTCTCACAAGTAAGATCCTCATAAACTCTTTGTCAAAAACAAGAACTAAGATTTTCTGTTTTGAACAACCAAGATCTCTCCCTAAAATCTGGCTTTGAGAGAGAGCTCAGAAATAAGGTCTCAGGAAAGTGCTTTAATTACTCATGCCATACCTGTCAAGTTAGCTTGGCCAGTTGGAAATCACCACTAAAGAAACAGATGGACAATCCATGTGAAAATCATCAGACATGAGACAGTATATTATAAATCTTACTGTCCATATTTTTTTTTTTTGCGGTACTGGGGGTTGAACCCAGGGGCATTCTACCTCCTAGCTATACCCACAGCCCTATTTTTTTATTCTTTATTTTAAAACAGGGCCTCACTAAGTAGCTGAGGCTGGCCATGAACCTGGATCCTCCAGTGTCAACCTCCCAAGTACTGGGATTACAAATGTGTGCCACCACACCCGGCTCTTACTGTCCATAGAATGACCAAGAGAGTTTTTTAAAAAAAGGTCAGAAATTCAAGAGTCTTCAGAGAGATAGATAAAACTTCTTCATTCCAGGTGTGAAGTCTATCTCCAAAAAAGATATAGATATTTTTAGGCTTTCACTGTGAAGCCCAGGTTTCTTTAGTTACATGGACTATTAACTTACATTGTATTAACTTATATTGTATTATGTTAAGCTTATATTAACTTATATATTAACTATTAACTTATATTGTATTAACTTATATTGTATTATGCTAAACTGAGATGCTAATGTTAGGAGAAAAAAATCAATTAAATCTGAATTCAAGAGAGGACATCCATGATGGCCCATGGAAGACTGGTTTCTAGCTTGGACTTTAATCAGGAAGACATTCCTTCAATCAAAGGGATTAGACAATAATTCCACACCCTTTTTCTGTCAATTGAAATTGAAATTTTATACTGAAACATGCCTTTACCAAAATACAATCAGTTCATTTCCTTAAAGCATAGAATAAGATAGTTTTTAAAAAAAAATAATGCTAAGCAATGGAATCTCCATAATATAGGAAAAGTAAGAGTTTTCTCGTTTGCTTTGTAGATATTTCATCTGGCTTATATTTTGGCGTTTAGCAAGGTAACTAACATGGTTCGTTTGTGATATGACGTCGTTCACTTCGTTATAATTGACATTCTCCCTAATATTTCCAAGCAGATGGAGGAATTAGCAGCTTCACCATTTGCCTTAGAAAACTACCAATACCTCCCAGTTTTCTTCAGCTTTGTGTATGCAAAATCTCTCTATATATTTATTACCCTGTTGGGAACTTAATAGATTGCACTAATCCCTTTGTGAAAACAGAAGTATGCTTTATCAGTTATAATTTTGACAAGGAATTTACTTGTCATTTGGTAGATATTTGCTAATATTCACTATTACGTATCGATCCTTCTTTTTCTTACAACTTTTAATTGTCTATTGTATGTATTTGTCTTTTTGTGAGCTCATAAAATGGGAGCACAGGTACTGATATTCAGCTTTCTTTCTTCTTTTTAAACATATTCTTTGAAGTTGTAAACTTCCTCCCCAAGAATTGATTCACATGTATACAATAATGTGTTAAATTTTCTTTATATTTTTAGTCAAATATTTGCATATTCACTAAAGTAACTTTTTAGCTCCATGGTTATTTACAAATTTATAATCTAATATCATGTATGGATTTCTAGGGTTTTGTTTTTGTTTTTGTTTTTTTGGCACTAGGGATTGAACTCAGGGGTATTTTATCATTGAGCTATACCCTCAGCCTTTTTTATTTTTGTTTTGAGACACATTCTAACTAAGTTGTTGTGGGCCTTGCTAAATTGCTGATGCTGGCCTTGAACCTGCAATCCTCCTGTTTCAGCCTTCCAAGTACTGGGATTACAGGCATGCACCACCATGGCTAGCAGGATTTCTAGTTTAATTTCACCTAGTCCAGAAAGCCTACTTTGATGATTTTGCACCTTCATAATGAGCTGAACATTTTTTTCTAATGTCAGAAAAAAACATTTGATATTTATAAATGTTTTATTTGCCCTTGAGAAAACTTACAATTTCTTCATACATTGTATTATTGGTTATATATTCCCTGGTTATTTCTGGAGGTTACCATAAAGTAGTTCTGTCCAAAAGAACTTGGTGGGATGGTGAGTACAGTTGACCTCTAAGCTGTGTAACACAGTGGTCAGTAACCACATGTGGCTATCAAGAAGTTAAAATATGTCCATTCATGCTGAAAAATTAAATTTTTAATTTTATTAAATTTTAAATTTAGATAACCCCAATGTGTCTAATGGCCATTGTACTGCATAGCACAGATGTAGAACGTTTAATATGTATCCCTTAAATATCACCATCTGCCTTGATAGCAATTTTATCAGTACTAAAATATGTAGACCAAAAAATTGTGTTTCCCTTTTGCCCTCTCACCTATGGTACTATTTTTAGTCATACACTCTTTCCCTTTTCGTAAGTTGTAAACCTCATATGACATTTGTTTTATTTGCAATCGTCTAGTTGCTTTATATTGTTCTGTATTTCTCAATTACTGTATATATTCCTGCATAACTCAACCTTTATTCCTTTCCACAGTTTCATGATTCCATCTAGTATCTTTTTCTTTCAGCCCAAGAACTCCTTTTGTGCGTGTACACTGAAAATAAATGTTCTCAGCAATTGTTTTTTTAAAGAAAATGTGTCTATTTTAGCCATGCGTGGTGCCACAGGCCTGTAATCCCAGTACTTGGGAAGCTGAGAAAGGAGGACCACAGGTTTGAGGCCAGTTTCAGCAATTTAGTGAGACCCACCAGCAAGACCCTGTTTCAAAGCTGCTGCCAGGGTAGCTCAGAGACAGAATGTCCCAGGGGTTAATCCTCATTATCTCCCCCCCACAAAAGTGTGTTTATTTTGCTTTTAGATTGTGTGTGTGTGTGTGTAGAAGTCTAGCTATTGGGGTTTATATTTTTCCATAAAAGCACTTTTTTTGTTGTTGTACTGGGAATTGAACTCAGGGACATTCTAGCTCTGGGCTACACCCCAACCCTATTTTTTATTCTTTATTTTGAAACAGAGTCTCACGAAGTTGCAGAGGCCTCACTAAGTAACTGAGGCTGGCTGTAAACCTGGCTCCTCTGGTCTCAGCCTCATAACAGCACTTTAAGAAAATAATTTAACTCTTTCCTGGATTATGTCCTTTTTTGAAGTCACGAATCTTATCATTACATAAATGAAGATAAACCCTTTTATCTTTGGCCGATGCCACTAGGTATTACTTTATTGGTATTCAAGGTTATGAGGTCCACTAAACTCAATTGTTTAGGTAGATGTATTGACCAGTCTTGGCTATTTCTTAGTCACTATATATCTACATGCACCTTGATTGACTATGTATTTCTTCCTTTTGAGCCACTGGTCATGTGTAATTGCCCCTCATGGCGATGCCCTACATTCATTCTCTTTCCCACATTTCTGTTTTCTCCTTTCTCTTCTGTGCTTGAGCATTTTCTCTTCCCTTGTCCTTGACTTTACAAATTCCGATTTCCTCTGTATCCATTAAGTTCTCTGCTGTAGATATTACATTTTTAGTTGTCTTCATTCTTTACCATAGGTTCTAATTGATTATTGAAATCTTTTCTCTTGTTTTTATTTTTGCAACACCTTGAATGCCTTAAACATTTTTGACTTAGAATCCCCAGGGCTGAAGTACATGTGCAAATCAGTCATGAGTCTGTTTCTGGGTGGACCACATTATTTTAATATATACTCACAACCCAAATATTTTATTATTTTGGTCTATTTGCTATTTTGATTAAGATTTTATTTAAAATATAGTTAAATTTGGAAAAAATGTCACAAACCATTTTTGTCAATGGTTTTATCAATGGTTTTCTTTTATTTCACACATACATGTTTTGAGATTAGTAGCATAGAAATATATTTATATATGTTAGTGTTTGTGTATATTTATTCATCTAGTTCTTAAATATACATATATTGCTTGTGGGATAGCCATAGCAATTCTCAAAACCACTTTCTTTTATTCTCACCATTTAAATAAGAAATAATATATATCTTTCATTATGTATGATTATTATTTTGACAGCAGACCTGACAGTGATAATTTTGGAAATCTTATTGCTTTTTCCTTTGGTACCCTAAATTAACTCCTTAATTAATAATAATTTCTTAATCATCTATAGTTTTTTACTCCTTTATTACATTAGATAGTTTTTCAATTAGATCTTGTGTGTGTATGAGTGTGTGTGTGCACATGTGTGTGTATGTGTGTGTGTGTGTGTGTGTGTGTGTGTGTGTGTGTGTTGTGTGTTATTTACTATTGAATCCAGGGGCACTCTATCTCTAAGCTACATCCCCAGACCTATTTTTTTCTTTTGAAACAGGGCCTTGCTAAGTTGCTGAGGCTGGCCTTGTACCTATGATCTTCCTGTCTCAGCCTCCCAAGTAGTGGGATTTCAGGTGTGTGCCACCACACTCAGCTTAAGTAAAAATCTTAATTTAGATTTATCCCTAAACTGCATGTTATAGAAATATTAAAGAATAGCCGGGCATGGTGGTGCATGCTTGTAATCCCAGTACTTGGGATGCTGAGACCAGAGGATCTGGGTTCACGACCAGCCTCAGCTACTTAGTGAGGCCCTCCACATCTTAGTGAGACCCAGTTTCAAAATAAAGAATAAAAAACAGGGCTGGGGTGTAGCCTGGAGGTAGAATGCCCCTGGGTTCAATCCCCAGTACTGCAAAAAAGGAATTATTAAAGGATAAGTTTTTAAATTTCATTTCAAATTTTGTAATAATATTATACAGATTGTGTTGCATTTTTGTGCATCTACTTTGAATTCAAATATGTTGTTATAGTTTCCTTTTACATATATGGTCTTTTTTATAGATTTTGGTAGATTCTCTACAATCATGTCTGTCTGTGAATGCATTCCATTTAATTATACCATTCTAATCCACGTGTCGCTTGTATCATTGCACTATGTAAGACCCCTCAAGTGAAGGTGAAGAGGAGGTATGAAAGTGGGTACACTTACCTGGCTCCTTGTCATAGGAGGAAAGTGTGCACTCTTTGTTGTTAAATATAATGACAGCTCTTGGATTTTTTGTTATTGGTGTTTTTTGTTTGTTTGTTTTGTGGTACTGGGGATTGAACCCATAGGGATTCTAACTCTGAGATATATACCCCAGCCCTTTTATTTTATCTACTTATTTGTTTTGTTGTTTTGAAGCAGTGTATTTCTAGGTTGCTGAGAGTCTCACCTATGTTGCTGAGGCTAGCTGTGAACTTGTGATCCTCCTGTATCAGCCCAAGTACTGGGATTACAAGCATGTACCACTACATCTGGCTTGATGTTGTTTTATTACACATGACTTTTACCAGGTTGACTAAGTTGTCTGCTCTTCTTGGTTTATTAAGAGTTTTCTATTATGAATAATAGTTGAATGTATTTGTAGAGGAACAGAGGCAACACTTGCTGGTATGGAACTGAAATCAATCATCTTACCTCAAATATGTTTAAACGGTGTATAAATTTTAGTGTATAGGAGAGAAATGCTAAATTTACCATGGTCTGTCCTGTTATTAAAAAGTTCTGAATTAAAGCATTTATCTTGAATAGAATCTATTCTATTGAAAAGAATCTATCAATATATGACATATTTAATAGTTATATTTTAATTTTACTGATATAATTCTAGTTATAAATATTTTATTATAATACTCTCATGTACTTATTGTCATTACTTTTAACTCAAAATCATGTACAAAACTTCATCTATAGGGACTCTATTTTCTCAATACATGACTTGTGTAATCAAATATCAATAATCTTATGAATTTTTAATGTAATTCCAATCCATTAATTTATATGCCACTTGACCCAAGATTTTCAATCTATAAGCACACACCACCTCATGGAAATCAATGAAACTGATTTTCTTATCTGATTACTTTTCATGTAGCCAATTCCTTAGTGTAATTCAACTGTAGAAGTTTATTTTTTCATTGGTGATAGTGAAACATTTTATTAAATTCTCAAATAGAAAGTCTAAGCTAATGGAAAACAATCTACAATCTAGATTTAATCACATAAAAGGAAATTCATTACATCTTTCTTTAGCCAATTTATCGATAATCACATCACCAACTGATATATTCTTTCTCCTACAACAGTTTTTACATTTTGTATACTAAAGAAATTACAAAGTGTTTTAAGTAGGCAGAAAAGGCCAGATATGATTATGTGATACAATACCATGTGTCGCCATCATCCCAATTAATGAATGTGAATTTTTGATAATATTTATTTCATTTTTTGTACAAGAATCGAACCCAGGGGCATTCTACCTCTGACCTACACCTCTGGTCCATTTTACATTTTGTTTATTAAACCGGGTCTCCCTAGGTTGCTGAGAGTCTCACAAGTTGCAGAGGCTGGCCTTGAACCTGCTATCCTCTTGTCTCAGCCTCCCAGGTACTGCAATTTCAGGTATGTGCCACCATGCCTACCTTCATCTCTTTCTTAAATATATCATATGTAGTGTAACCATATCAGTTCTTCAACCCTCTCTTTTTCATTCTCACTGATTAAACCAGGAAGTATATGTGTCTTTTGTTATGTAAAATATTGCTTAACAGCAGATTCTGACACTTATAGTTTTGGACATCTTTTTGCATTTTACTTTGGTGCCCTACATTAATTCCTTAATTAACAATGCTTCCTTAATTAATCATCTGTGGGGAGTTTATAACTACTTTCTTGCATTAGATTGATTTTTCAATTAAGTGGAATCTTAAATCCTACATTTGTTAGAAGCATTTGAACAATTTTTACAAAAGTTCCCTTCCCACTAAAAAGGTTCAAAGTATCTTCTTGAATAAGTACATTGTCCTATGTCAACTTTAATAGATTTTTCTCTTTGCCCCTTGGTGCATGTTTGGATGAAACAACTCTTCCTTCCAGCTGTTCATCCCACTCTGATGAAAACTCAAACCAAATTGACAAGCTAATAGACACAGAGATAGATGGGGAAATGCTACTGATTTCTTCCTCTGAAAAAAGTGACTGATAAAAAAAAACACAGGCTTCCTTTGGAGTTAAAGGAAAAATGATTTGCTGCTTTATTTCCCAGGGGTCACCATGTTATGTGCTCGGTTTTTTTTTCCTTCCTTTGAGGAACTATATCCTATTTATGAATAATACCTCTTGAAACCCCAGCGTTCATTTGATAAAAAAATAAAAGCCACACATTTACAGAAAGGTTATGAGTATGTCACGGAAATCTGTTGGCCTATATTCCATCTCTTTAAATCAGCTCCAGCTGAATGAACATCACTCATCCAAGGAAGAACTTGATCCCACACTACAACATGGGCTTAAGAGCTTATTCCCAGGCATAATTCCTAATTCTCAGCTATATTGTGAGCAGTAGAAAAGGCACTGTCTAGTCAAATTTACTGGCTGCCTTTTCCCCAAAACTTGTAGAATACTAAACAGTGATGATCATTCTCCCTTCTCTTCAGAGAAACATGATATCATGCCACCCACTTGACTTTTGTGTATTTCTACTAAGCCAGGAAAATATTATTTTCCTGACACTATCAAGACCAGAATATTTTGAGACAACAGTGTCATCTTCCAACAAGTGCTTATTGTTTGTAATATATCATTCCTTTTACAGACCTTTAGCAATTGGCCTTACATGAGAAATTATTATAAAAAATGAACGTGCTTTTCATCCAATATAAGATGCATTTAATGTGCTTGCTTGCATGTTTTTATCAGTGTACACTAATGGGTGATTTAAGTTCTCTATTTCTTAAGAAATAAAGGATTGTGGCATACATAAATATATCAGATAAAGAAAGGGATCAAAATTAAATTTAATCACACATATATGTGATTAATTTAGCTGGGCATGGTGACGCTAAGGCAGGAGAATTGCAGATTTGAGACCAGCCTCAGAAAATCAGTGAGTTACTCAGCAACTTAGTGAGACATTGGTTAAAGAAAAGAATAAAATAGGGATGTGGTGTAGCTTGGAGGTAGACACTCACGGTGTCTTCAGGCCTGGCCTTTACATGTTTTGTAATTTATTTTTTGTACCAGGGATTGAACCCGGGAACATTTGATCTCTGAACTACACCCCCAGCCTTTGTTTATTTGTTTAATTTTGAAGCAAGGTCTTGCTAAAATTGCTGAGGCTGGCCTTGAACCTATGATCCTTCTGTCTCAGCCTCCCAAATACTGGGATTACAGGCATGTAATTACTGGGATTACCACCTCCCAATTACTGGGATTACCACCCTTGGCTCATTTACTTTAAATTCCTTTAGGGACATCGATAATTATATTAACAAAGCTCAGCCAATCATTAGTATGGCATATTAAAGTAAGCAACACCTACGAAAGATCAGTAAGGGAAGAGTACACAGTAAAAGGAGAATAAGTTAAAGGCAGCTAAAAGTTGAAGAAAGATTATCTATGTGTATTCTAAGGACAGACTTTTTCACGGGAACAATGAAAACCAGAAAAGGTTTTCATGCAATGTGCTAATTAAACATATGTCAGTCTCACGTTGTATATAAAGTGAAATTTTCTTTCGAGCATAAAAGGCAAAAATAAATATAATTTTAGATTCATAAACTCTGAGATAGTGTTCACTGCCAACAGGTAACTACTAAGTTCAAAAATTTCCCTGGATAGGCATGACCTCTTGGGGTCCTCATGGTTCCTGGAAGTAGGGCAGGAATAAAGGAAACATAATTTCCCTGTGGCTGTGAGTGATCTAAGAGTGTAAATTTTGTTTTTTATAACTTTATATCTTATAGGATATAATATCAATTTTTATTTGTTTTACTGTCCTCAAATACTTTTACCAAAGTTCTGTTTTATTCGGTAACTATTAAGCAGACTTTTAATTATTATAAATTATCTAATATTTCTTTATGCTTTTTCCTTCTATCCAAACCAACCACATATCTTATCTCATGTACTCACTGCTTATCGATATTATAAAAGCATGCATCATGTAAATTATATAACTCTTGTCACATATGAAATCATACTGATTCAATTCATTTGTGACAAGTACTTATTCAATATTGATTTATGTAAAATACTATCTGGTGGGATAAAAAGCTGATACTGATACGCATCACTGAAGTCACCTGGTTGAAAAATGAGGTGGCTGCTAAGAAAGGTGGACACTGTCTACTGGTCAGGTTAGTTGGAGAAAACAACCAGGTCACTACTCATCGTGAGAGCTGGCAAATGCATGGAGATTGTGGTGGCTGTGGTTGTGCTGAGAACAACATAGAAACATACTCCACTTATCCCGATGCAAAGCTTAGACATCAATCCCACTGATTCCCCAAATCCAGTTGCAGCTGCTTCAGATATGTGAGGTGGTTAACGCAGAAAAAAATAAATGGGCTTTCAAGCTAGAAATTGGATTGCAAATAAAATAATAACTTTAAATTACCAGCTAACCCTGGTATCACACGGAACAGAACAGACTTCAACTTGACTACTTCGTACACCATCATCTGAGGTTCAAACCATATTTTTAGCTCTAAAGTTCACTTATTGCTTTCACAATTTTGTGACTTTAAACTTCACACTGCGATAGCTTTATAAAGGACAAATCAGTTCTATCAGAAAAATGAAAGTATGAGCTTTAGTGATATGATCAAAAGGCCAATTTAATGTATCAGATTGAAGGAAAGTAGACAGGGCTCTCACTTATCAACTTAGCATTTATCAACGTTACAATTCGAGGCAAACTCCAAGTAGGAATTTCACAGTCATGGTCAATGGTAGCACCCTGCTGTGCACGCTGTTGGACATCAATAAATACGGACGAGACCTTTGAATCTATAGGGATCGATAGGGATAAACAGTGAAAGAAACCAAGATCTCATTTGAAAATAAAATTTATAGACATTCTAATTGGAAAATGGTCACAAGTAAGGTGAAGACATCCAGAATATTTATGGCCATTTTTTATTTGCTCTGAATTTCTATTTTGAATTTTTTGTTCCCCAAAAGGTAAAAGAATGGAGTACAAAGAGAGCCAAACTCAATTTTAAGTGGGTTACGCAGTATCTGTTTATTTTAGAATTATTCCTGATAAGATATGGATAGCTATTTAAAAACTCATGAAATGTTATTTAAACTAAGGATTTATTATGACTGAGAATTGGCTGTTATTTTGCTACACAATTAGAGAGCACATTAAACAAGTCCATTTTATTATTGAACTTGAACATAATTTAATTAATTATTTAGTATACTACTCAGTAGGCAAAAATCCTTAGTAACACATGTTATGTTAAATGTCCAAATGCCGGGCGTGGTGGCACATGCTTGTAATCCCAGTACTTGGGAGGCTGAGACTGGAGGATCTGGGTTTGTGGCCAGCCTCAGCTATTTAGTGAGGCCCTCCACAAACTAGTGAGACACTGTTTCAAAATAAAGAATAAAAAATAGGGCCAGGGGTGTAGCCTGGAGGTAGAATGCCCCTGGGTTCAATCCCCAGTTCTGCAAAAAAATAATAAATTAATTAAATAAATAAATAAATGTCCAAACTACTGCATGATATCTCCCAAATATTATCCAAATAAATGCTACAAAGCAGAAAGTTGTATATTTCAAATCTATAAGTAACCACACTGCAGAACCTATAAACTTTTTTGACACAATTGGGAATCAACAGATTAAAAGCATAGAAAGTCAAGAGTTGTATGCTGTTTCTCACATGTGAATACTAGAGAGAAAACAGGCAAGATCAGGGACTTTAACACAGAGAGTGACCTAGAGTAGTAGAAAGGGATTGGGGGAGGGAGTAAGGGAGGGGAAGAGGAAGAATTGAGAAAGTAAACAATTCAGATAACTGTGGCAGCATGTGAAGGTCTTACTATCAATTTCACACACATGTGGGGAGGGAGGAGAGGGTGTGGGGTGGAATGTGGGGGGAAATACATCAAGAGCTGTGTGGATTACGCTTGTATCACGTTTAACCTCACTATGATATGTAATTGAAATGCATGGATTAAACAATTAAAAAAATATTTTCATGTTATTCCAGGGACTCCTACCCCAATAGGAGTCTCATCCTACGATACACCAACTTAGCAGGAGAGAATAACAAAATATTTTGTGTGTTTTTAGGCAACTCTGTTAACCATTTTATAATCACGCCAGTTCTATCTATGCAAATCAAAAATAGTGAGGAAATGACTTTACTTAGGATGATACTTCCCTGATTTTGTTTTATTCTGAGTACATGGAATTCTTTAAAAAGCAGTGGTAGACTTGAAAAATATTCTAAAGCAAAACTTAAACATAAGCAGATCTGAGATTCTTGATGTCTATGTAACTTGTAGTGCTACCCTGTTTTATTTATTTATTTATTTATTTATTTATTTATTTGCAATACCAGGGATTGAACCCAGGTACACCCCCGACCCTATTTTTTATACTTTATTTTGAAACCGGGTCTCACGAAGTTACAGAGAGCCTCACTAAGTAGCTGAGGCTGGCTGTGAACCCGGATCCTCTGGTGTCTGCCTCCCAAGTAATAGGATTACAAGCATGTGCCACCATGCCTGGTGATACCCTGCTTTAAAATATGAACATACAGCCAATAGAAGTTAGTTATTATGCTAAAGGATGAAACTAAATCACCAACAATAGGACCGGGGAGAGGATGAGAGAAATTCTCTGGTTCAGTGGTGCACAGGTATGAAGAATGCTGCTTTGCTTATGTACCTATAGATACTTAACTATTGTCAGCAATGCCAAGTATATAATGAGATACACTTGATTTTAATTAAAAAATTCATTCATCATTTTTAAGAAAAATTAAAAAAATATTCAGAATAAAATCTCTTGGCAACTCCAGGCCTTTTACTGTGTCCTTTGTTTTATCATTCTAATTTATGCAGCAAAAGCTTCGGTGCACACTTGAGATTGTATTATAGCTACTGCTCCTTTTTCTGTTTTTGTTTTTACCAAAATATTGTTTAAAATTTTACTACTATAATAATGAATAAGGTAAGAGGTTCACGTTACTCTGAGAAAAAGCAGTTTAAAGTTTTCTGCTCTTCTTGCATATTGCGTATGCAATTTCCATGCATTAGGTTATAGAATGCTTGCTTCTGTCAGTTTCCAAGATTGTCCAAATGTTGAGCTGGATTCACATCATTAGGTCATCAAACTGCTCTGCTGAATAAATAAATAGCAATAATTCTGTTTCAACAGCAACCTAATATTACAATTTCATTCCAAACCAGTTTGTTCTTGATTGCTTTGTGATATGTTGTTTTCATGGTTCATTAGACAAATGCCAAGGTTATAATTAATCTATAAGGGACATGGAGATTGAATGTAGCCCCAGAAGGTGCTTCCCAGAAATATACTATTCAAATACAGAGCACTACTTGCTGGGTCAAGGTTTCCTCTGATCCCTTCAATTGATTTTGTATTGAGAGATTTAAGAAAATTATTTTGCTCCTGAATAGCATATAAGTGTTTCCTTTTGCTACTAAACATGACCAGTTGTTACTAAGGGAAATCAAGACTAGCATACATAGATATATAAAGAGCCTAAAGTAAGGGGAATTTATAAATGTAAGGAATTCAGCAGAAAAGAAAGCAAAGTTAAAGGATAATATAATTGAAGCCTTTAGAATCTCCCATTTCTTTCATTTGATTTCCCTAAATATTGCTTATATTAATAACAATACGGTACTTTCACTAAACTTCCCAGTTCATTTGTGTCCTATACAGTGACTCTTTGTATTCTAAAAGGAACATGACATAGCTTGATGATAATGATCTAAGAGCATAAATTTTGTTTTTTATAACTTTATATCTTATAGGATATAATATCAATTTGTATCTGTTTTACTGTCCTCAAATACTTTTACTAAAGTTCTGTTTTATTTGGTAACTATTAAGCAGACTATTAATTATTATAAATTATCTAATATTTCTTTATGCTTTTTCCTTCTATCCAAACCAACCACATATCTTATCTCATGTACTCACTGCTTATCGATATTATAAAAGCATGCATCATGTAAATTATATAACTCTTGTCACATATGAAATCATACTGATTCAAGTAAACTAAACAATTTCTCACAATTCATTTGTGACAAGTACTTATTCAATATTGATTTATGTAAAATACTATCTTTCTGAATGTAAATGTAGGCAAAAAGCATCTCAATAAATTCTTCTTAAAATTATATGTAATAGGAAAAATAAGAACTAAAAGAAAAAATACAAAAGTCCCATATGATAGGAACGCAACATATGATAGTAGTTACAACTCTCACTTCAATGAGTTTTAATTGGAACTTGCCAGGATGAATGAAAGTACGACAATAGAGATCAGAGAAAATTGTTTGTGCATCTATAGTGTGATCAAAGTTCCTGAGGCACAAAAGCTCAAAGCAGTTACCTAAGTAACTCTCAGCATTTTACAGTACATGTTCACGACAGGATATGAAAGAAAGTGTGTTGAAGAGAAATTTATCAGGATGGGGTGTAGCTCAGTGGTAAAGTGCTTACCTGTGTTCACAATCCCTGACATGGTGGGGGGAAGGAGGAAGGAAGACAGAGAGGGGGGGGGAGAGAGAGAGAGAGAGAGAGAGAGAAGCTTATCACTTGGGTCAAATACTTCACTGATTGAGGATAAGGACGAGAAGCGATTGATTTTGGGCATTTTATCCATCACATAGGGAATTGAACCCAGGGGCATTCTACCTTCAAGCTACAACCCTGGTTCTATTTTATTTTTATTTTGAAACAGGGTCTCACTAGGCTGATGAGAGTCTCACTACTTGCTGAAGCTGTCTTCGAACCTGTGACCCTCCTGTCTCAGCCTCCTAAGTACTGGGATTACAAACATGCGCCACCACCATCACGCCCGGCTGATATCTGGTTTCTTTAGGGAGATTGCAAATGGGTTTCACCCAAAGACACCACAGACCACACTTCCTTCTGGGAGGTGAATTTACTTTCTGTCAAAAAATAAAATCTATCTTACACTGTTTTTTGTGGTAAAGCACTTTCCTCTGTTTTCTCTTTGTTGTGTTTTTTGTGTTGGCTCAGGCTGAGATTCAAAAGGAAACTTCACGTGACACGGTTAGTTAAGAGCATCTTCCCACCAAATGCTGTGTGCATGCACGTCACTTTCACTGTGAGCAACATTATGATGTGAGATTATATGGCACCAATAAAAATATTACAAATAAGAGCCGGGAGTGGTGGCGCATGCTTGTAATCCCAGTACTTTGGGAGGCGGAGACTGGAGGATCTGGGTTCGCGGCCAACCTCAGCTCTCTCTCTCTCTCTCTCTCTCTCTCTCTCTCTCCATAGTGAGGTCCTCCGCAACTTCGTGAGACGTGGTTTCAAAATAAAGGATAAAAAATAGGGCCGGGGGTGTAGCTCAGAGGTAGAA